>JAJIBD010010829.1:0-37030 GCA_021461705.1 Cryptotis parvus | reverse complement strand
CTATTTGTTGCAGGACACCTAAAAGCCTAAAAGCCTAAAAGCCTAAAAAGCCTCTGCATCTGCCCTGTATTGCCTCCGGCAAATCACTTTGTAGATAAGGGAGGTAGTTTAAAATGTGGCAGTTTATCTGACCATGTATTCTGTAGTGGCTGGTATAAATATTCTCTCATGCTACCACAATCATCGCGGGACTAGCTAGATCTTACCAGCATATTTGCCTGGACACGTTGGATCTCTAAGTAATTAGACCAGAAAGAATTGCTGTTTGCCTCTGAGCAAGCAAGCATGGCTCCCTGATAACTCAAAAGACAACTAAAATACAAAACTACCGTGAAGTAGATGAGACTCTTGTGAAGGCTTGGAGAAATATTTAACTGGCATTAGCATTAGTCTTTGGTACAGAGACATGCCATCTCAGAAACCCTCTTCTCTACCCTATAAAGGCATTTCCAGGAAGATTCTGGCTCAAAACATTATCATATAATAGGTCCTAGGTGAGGTGCTGGGAGAAATTACCCTAAGGGCATTTGACCCTTCCCCTGCTTCCCATAATAGTGGGAGGTCTGAGTTGCAGGGGTATAAAAACCAGCCTGCTTCCTCTCTCTTTTTTTGGGCTCTCTCTTTTTGTGAGCTCGTACCCTTCTTGGGAGTCTTGTCTTTGTCTCCCCTACAGGGCCTTTACACATGGTGGCTGCCATCTTGGTCTACATGTGGCTGGGGTTCTAGCTGGGAATACTAAGCACAAAGCTTTTTCTATTGCTGACTTATGCCTGAACCTGTGATAAGTAAAGCCTTTTAAAACTGCGTCAGATTCCTGAGTCTTCATCCATTCCTCGCCGGCCTCAGAGGTAAAATGGAACTCGTTTCCGGCACTGTTGGGACCCCAGCAGCATTCCCCGACAGCTATTAATTGCAGCAGGTAGACATTTATCCTCTAACACTAAAAACTGCTGCTACATCTTTCTGTCTTTTGCACATGTGTCTTTGGTGAATGTTGAGTAATGTAATGTGGATGAGTGAGTCGAAATAACATTATATCAGTGTTTCTTCTTCAGGCTTCCCTGGATCTTCCAAGATCTGTCTTCTGCCAGTAAGATCTAGGATTGACTTCCCTTTTCCTTTTCTGCCAAGGCTCACGGCAGACTCTTCTCAGTCCTACATTACCCCAACTATTCACAGAGTGGCAGAGGTGAAGTGAAAGAAAATGGTAGATTTCCCTCTCAAGCCACTACCTCTCTCCTCACTTCACATAAGTGACCAGTATCAACTGTGTGGAATCAAACAACGGGTGTAGAAGCCAAGGCATGCAGAGTGGACAAGTTCTGTGGAAGTGCACAACAAATTCAGGCCTTCCAAGAGGCAGCTAAATAGCTAAGCTGAGCGTGGAGTAGGTGGGTGAGAACAGCAAGCTCCCTTTCTGCTAGTCTAGTTCCACAGCCTGAGAATTTGCAGTTGCTTCATGTTATCAATTATAAATCTGTTGTGGTCTCGGGCTGAAGAGATAGCCCAGCGGTAGGGCGTTGCCCTGCGGCTGGCCTGTGCGGCCTGGGTTAGATCCCCGCATCCCATATGTTCCCCCGAGCACCACCAGAAGTAATTCCTGCATGCATAGCCAGGAGTAGCCCCTGAGCATTGCAAGGTGTGACCCAAAAAAAGCAAAAAAAAAAAAAAACATCTGTTGTGGTCTAACCCTGATCTGTATGTTCTTCCACTCAACACTTTCAGATGGAAACAGACAGAATACAAGTGATCTAGGGACTGGATTTGAACTTGAGTCAGCTCACAGTCTCAATAGCAGTCATAGATAGAGTGAAGGCATTTCACTAAGTTTAAAGATGTCATCATCAATTAAAACAAAGTTCCCCTACAAGAAGAAATCAATTATTATACTCCAGGCCAGTGTTTCTCAACGTTTTCCTGATTGTGACCCCTTCAGACCATGTTCCCTTCCTATGACAACCTTAGTCGCATGCTGTGGCTCCCATTAATACAGTATCTGGGGCCACATGATCCCATTGATAAACTCTGCTTTAGACTGTACTTGTCACAAAAGTACTAGAGGCAAACATAATTCCAAACGATGGGCGGAGGCATTGGTGGAACTGGTTCTCTGCATATCCAAAGGCAGATGCATAATGAATTGTCTTTTGGGAGGGGGTCACAGGTGATGTTCCTTTAGTTACAGAAAAAATTCCACTACTGGGGCTCCTCAGGCTGTTTCAAGTCCACCTGCATGGACCAGGTCTTTTCAGGAAATAACAAGATCTCAAGCATGTCCAGAAGTAGGGCTGTAGAGTCTAGTTTCTTTTACTTTTTTTAAAGTATTTTATTATACCACCGTGAGATATACAAATAAAAAAGATATACAATTAAAAGTTCATATTTGGGTTTTGGTCATACAGTGTTCCAGCACCCGTCCCTCCACCAGTGCCCATCTCCCACCACTCAACGTCCCCGGTTCCCTCACCCCTTCCCTAGCCCACCTCCATGGCAGGTTCTTTATTTCTTTTTTTTAAGTATTTTATTATACCACCGTGAGATATACAAATAAAAAGATATACAATTAAAAAAGTTCATATTTGGGTTTTGGTCATACAGTGTTCTAGCACCCTTCCCTCCACCAGTGCCCATCTCCCACCACCAACGTCCCCAGTTCCCTCCCCTCCCCCAGCCCTCCTCCATGGCAGGTTCTTTATTTCTTTCCCTTTCTCTCTCTTTCTCTTTCCTTCCCTTCCAGACTATGGATTACAGAACAGACATTAAGAGGTTGTCATGTGTATCCTTTTGCCTCTATTTAATGCTCAGTTCTAGGTTGGTATTAATACCCTAGACAATTATTAGCACACTGTTCCATTTTCTGTCTTACCTAACCTCTGACTCCCACACGTTTGTGATAATTTCCACCTTTGACAAGACCTCCTGATATATGTTTCACTTGACCTTGGATATTGGTATCATAATATGTACATATATATTTATGCCATGCAAATAAATGCAGTCATTCTGTATCTGTCTCTCTCCTTCTGGCTAATTTCGCTCAACATAATCTTCTCCATGTCCATCCATTTATAGGCAAATTTTATAACTTCATTTTTCCTAACAGCTGGCACATATTCAAAAGAGCAAGAACAACAAGTGCTGGCGAGGATGTGGGGAAAAGGGGACACTCATCCATTGTTGGTGGGAATGCCGGCTAGTACAGCCTTTCTGGGAAAACAATATGGACTTTCCTCCAAAGACTAGAAATTGAACTCCCATTTGGCCAGCCATACCACTACTGGGAATCTACTCAGGAAACCAAAAATACGCAGTGGAAACACCATCCCTACTTTTATGTTCATAGCAGCATTATTCACAATAGCCAGAATCTGGAAGCAACCAGAGTTTCTTTTACTTTTTAAACTTTGGGTTTGGGCCATACCTGACTGTATTTAGGGCTTACTCATGTCTCTGTGCTTAGAGATAGGTTCTGGCAGGGCTTTGGGGTCCTATGGGGGTGCTGAGTATTGAACTATGGTTGGCCATGTGCTATCTCTTCCTCCAGAACCCCATATGAAGCAATTTAACTGAATAAAGGGTTTGCAAAATAACAGAAATAGTAATGACCAAATGACTTCAAAATCAGTCACACAATGAATCAGGTTTTGGTGGTAGTACCTGCTAGGATATCATCTCCCTTTTTTTAAAAAAAATATTTTATTATACCACCTTGAGGTATACAATTACATAGATGTTTATGTCCGGGTTTTGGTCATACATTGTCTCAGCACCAACCCCTCCACCAGTGCCCATTTCCCACCACCAATGTCCCCCATCCCCTCCCCTCTCCCCTAGCCTTCCTCTATGGAGAGTTCTTTATCTCTTCTCTCTCTCTCCCTCCTCTTACACACTGTGGGTTGTGATACATACATTTAGAGGCAATCATGTGTATCTTTTGCCTGTATTCAATACTCAGTTCTAGGCTAGTATTATCACAACAATTGTTAGCACACTGTTCCCTTCTCTGTCCCACCAACCTCTGACTCTCAGGCGCTTGTGGTAGATTCCATTTTTGGAAAGACCTCCTGACCCATGTTTTGTCTGACCTTGGATATCGGTATCATAATATGTATATATATATATATATATACATATACACACATATATATGTATCTATATATTTATGTTATGCAAATAAATGCAGTCATTCTTTTCCTTCTGGCTAATTTCACTCCATGGGGGCCGCCGTTTTCTACATCCGGACTTCTTTCTTGTCACACCTCCACCCAGCAGAGCAGTCTATCACACCCCGGATCATCGATACCTACCCTGCAGCAGTTTTTTTTTCAATCCGGCCCAGGTATGCTGAACCAGAGACTCACAGACATGGGGCAGAGCTGCTACTTGCTCTCTCCCTGTGCCCAGTCGCTCATGAGGCACCTGGGAGGCATGGCGGGTTCTAGCCTTGGCCTGCCACCCCAGCAGAGCCTCACAACAAGCCAGATGACCCCTTTATTCCATGGGGGCCGCCATTTTCCACATCCCGACTTCCCTTTCAGTCACAACTCCACCCAGCAAACAAGACTATCATAGCCCGGCTCGCTCTGCCGCTAAGCGGCTGCGCCGGTTCATCAATAAATGCTTTATTTAGAGGTGACTACAAGAGTATGCCACCCGCACAGCAAGCCTGTCAAGCTGCTCGTGTTGTATTTGTTATGCCAAATACCAGTAACATTTATATTAGGTCATTACCATGACCTAATATAATGGTTTGTGGCTCTTTATCTTCCTGGAGCAAGCTGATGCCTTTGGGTTCTACTAGGATGAGACAGGACATAAGGAGATATTACTGATGCCCGCTCTAGCAAATAGATGATGAGCGGAAGATAGTGATAGTGACAGTGAATTTCACTCAACATGATCATCTCCATGTCTATCCACTTACATGCAAATTTTGTAACTTCATTTTTCCTAATGGCTGCATCGGATTCGATCGTGTAGATGTACCAAAGTTTCTTTATCCAGTCATCAGTTTTCGGGCACTCTGGTTGTTTCCAGATTCTGGCTATTGTGAATAGTTCTGCTAGGAACATAAATGTGGGGATGGTATTTCTACTGTGTGTTTTTGGCTTCCGAGGGTATTTTCCCAGGAGTGTGGTATGGCTGGGTCAAATGGGAGCTCAATTTCTAGTCTTCGGAGAAATGTCCATATTGTTTTCCAAGAAGGCTGTATTAGCCGACATTCCCACTGACAATGGATGAGTGTCCCCTTTTCCGCATCCACCCCAGCACTTGTTGTTCTTGCTCTTCTGGAGATGCACCAGCCTCTGTGGTGTGGATATCTCCTCCTCTGTGGTGTGGATATCTCCCCTTTCATCCCTGGCCTCTTGGTTGCTTGCAGGCTGTCTTGCCCGGCATCTGCACCCCAACACTATGCTATAGAACACTTCTCTCTAGTATGCCCCATCCTCCAGAAACAAGTTTGTGTTTAATGCCTGATTGTGCTCAGAATTACGGAATCCCTCTCTCTTGTAAGCCAAAGTAGACTGGAGACACACAGTATATCTTGTTCATAATTATTTATAGCATTTCTAATGTCTTCTACCTCCTCTCTCTGTGAGGGCACTGCCCTTGCAACTGTCTGGTCATTTTTCAGGCCCTCAACTTCACTTTTTGAATTTATTTGAAAATATGGATAGTGAAAGAGTCCAGATTATTGACTCATCCAACATCCTGCTGCTCTCAGAATACAATACGTTTAAAAATGGGCATGGGTAATAGAGAAGGTGTAGGTTATCCAAAGTATAAACACATGCAGTTTAGGAGAATGTAAATATAAAAGTGGACGTTTTGAATAGTTATTCCTTTAAAAGAATACCTGAGTAGCTCTCAGAAATTCCTCATGTACACTAAGAGTATGTTTATATTACACAGATGATTAGTAAAAATTCAACAATTCTTAAATCTAATGGACCATCAAAATAATTGGACAGTTTTATAAAACAGGATTAGGATAGGTGTAAGACTGTTAGGAGTTATCCTGGTTGAAAATAATTGATTTAGTCTAATTCGTTCTTTTTCAGAAAAAAAAAACTGGTGCAGAGAAACGAGGCTGACTCAAGGTCATGTAAGAATTAATCACTTATGAAATACTTGAAAAGCTATGGATTTAGAATTGATAGACACTGTTTTCTTTTAATTTTAGTCACTGCGATTTTTAATTTTACAAATACTAATGATAGGGTTTCACAGAATTGCAACACCACATTCTCCACCAGTGTCTGCTTTTCCCTACCAGTGGATCAGGGACCTTCATCTCTCCTACTCCAGCCTCTGTACGCCCTAGTATATATCTCACAGTCATTGGAAGCTCAGTTTTGTAGCACAGTTCTTCGATTTTTGCAGCTCTTGACCTTTTATTTCCACAGATTTTTTCGGTGTGCGACTTTGAATAACTCAATCCAGTAGCCAGTTTAAAAAATTTTTTTCAGGCCTTGACAGTTCTCCGGACTTACTCCTGACTTTGACCTCAGAGATCACTGCTGGAGGGGCTCTGGGGACCATATGAAGGGCTGGGCTCTCTACAACTGCTCCAGCTCCAATTCACTTGCATAACTTATATCACTTGTCTTCCCGTTGTTCATCGATTTGCTCGGCGGGCACCAGTAACATCTTCATACATCCTGTCTCATGCTAGTGTAGCCCAAGGGCAACTGCTTGCTCCAGGAACATGAAGAGACTCAAACCATTCATTCAGGTCATGGGACCTGAACATTAGGTTGCATTATAGACCTGAACATGGGTCTATAATTGTTACTGGTTTTTGGCATATCAAATACGACATGGGTAGCTTGCTATGCTCCGCCGTGCGGATGACATACTCTTGGTAATAGGCTCTCAATTAGCCAGTTTTAAAAATGTATAAAATGAGAAGACTTGTCCAATTTATTTCTGCTATTTTCTTTTTTATTGCTTTGGTGCTCTGGGGCCACAACCAGCAGTGCTTAGGGGATACCGGAATTACACTCTGCAGTACCTGGGTGAGGGAGGCTATTTGGTGTTGGTGTTGAATCTAGGACTTCATACATGCAAGGATTGTTTCCTATCACTTGAGACACATTCATAGATAGTGAAATGATAATTAAAGATACATCAATAGTGAAATTCTCATTACTGTCTAATAAGAAACCGAGTTTGAAATATCTCTGGTCTTTGAAAGAAAAGAAGGAAACAAGAGGAGGTACACTAAATGGAAGTGCATAATAAAAACAGGAATATTTGGTTGTATATATGCTATAGATTATCAGGAAGAATTCTGAATTATTGTTTCCATATTTTTTGGTTTGGGGCCACACCCTGTGGTGATCCAGGTACTCCTAGCTTTGTGCTCAGTGGTGACCTCTGGCAATGCTTGAGGGACAAATAGTGGCAGAGGGAATTCAAAACCAAGTTGCATACAATAAAACCCTATTTCTTATATTCTCTCTTACTTTAGGTTCCAAATATTTGAAGAAAGGGTAATCTCATAAACTCTGAATTATTTCCTTATTGTAAAATGTTAAGACTATATTAATGATTATTAGAATTTTATTTTTCTCTGAGAAACAACAGTTCTAGTACTCAATATGTTTATTCCATCTTTTATATACCATAATCTTTTTATTAATCCAACACAAACTATGTATTATTTTATAGTGATACATCTCTAGCACTAGAATTATACCTATAACTGCTTCTACTCCTTGCTTCGCTATTAACATATCTCTACTTTGACCTTTGTGTGAAGATTAGAAGAGAGCCTGCAGTATAGGATCGCCTTTGGAACCTTGAGTCCTCTCACAGCTTTCCTGCCTGAGGTCTACACAGTAGCCAAGTTAGGGGTACCATCTAGTTTGTAAATTTGCATACATAATAAACTACCTTTTTTGACCAAATACATGTATTTTGAAAAGTGATAGTGACATAATGGATAGTAAATCTCATTTCCTCCGAGCCCTTTACTGCCCTCCGGAGCTCCATGGGCTGCTTCCACGTGGGGCTGAGAGACACAGCTGCGGGTCTGAAGTGGTTGGCTCTGGAGTGTCTCCATGTCGGGGTTGCCTTCATGTTGGAGCTCCTCTTCCCATTCTTCCACCTCCATGTTGGCAGGTGTGGCTGCGAGCTCCCAACCATCACAGTCAGCAACCCCGGAAAAGAGACAATCCAGATCCACAGCTGTGCTGGCAACACCAGACCCATAGCTGCACCGCTTAGCCCCACATGGAAGCAACCCCTGGAGCATCGGAGGGCAATAAAGGGCTCAGCCAGCCCCAGGCCAAGTCCAACATAGCTCCAATGATTCGCTCACACGCGTGCGGGGAGGGTCATGATGGCAAGACTCGGGAGGCGGGGATTTGGGCTCCTCCTCTCATTCCTCCATCTCCATGTCAGCAGGTGTGGCTGGGAGCTCCCAGCCACCACAGCCAGCAACCCTGGAAGAGAGACACTCCAGATCCACAGCTCTGCCAGTACACGGCCCCAGAGGGGCCTAAGACAGTCTTAGATAGTACCGGAAGTTAGGACCAGGTCCTTCCCAGGATCTTTCACATTGATACACTGCATACAGTTCTAGGCAGGTTCTAGCCATGGCCCATCAGCCCAGTGAGCCTAGCAAGAAGCCAGGGGAAACTCCACCCCATGAGGTCAGTCATTCTCCACAGCTCCTTAGAGCTCCACCCAAGAGAAAATATAATCTCTCCCCATTGAGGTTCATCAGAAAGTGCTCGAAATGAGAGCCTTCTACTAAGAGTATACTACCTACACAGCAGAGCATGGCAAGCTACCTATGCCACCTATTTCATATGCCAGAAATCAGTAGCAATTATAGACCTCATTCCCAAGACCTGAAGGAATGGTTTGAGGCTATTCATTTTCCTGGAGCGAGTAGATGCCCTTGGGCTACACTTGCTTGTGACAGGATGTATGGAGATGTTACTGGTGCCTGCTTGAGAAAATCTATGAACAACGGGAGAAGACAAGTGATACAAGTGATAACAAGTGATGTCAGGAGCTTGTGTATCACATAGGTCCCAGAAAATTGGAGCTTAGAATATCTTCTTAAAATATCTTTATGGAAGTAATGACATATTTATCCCTAAAATAGATCTGGTTCCAACAATAGGCCTCAAAATAAAAGTTGTAATTTCATAAAAAAAAACTTATGGATTGAAAGTCGTCTTGAAAATTATCAGCTTATTCTTATTCCATCAATCAAACTAGTCACTTCAGTATGGAAATATTTTAAATGAAGATTTTATATGGAAATATGGTACATTTATAGTTTGAAACTACTCTTTTTTTTTGCTTTTTGGGTCACACCCGGCGATGCTCAGTGGTTACTCCTGCCTCTTCACTCAGGAACTACTACTGGCAGCGCTCAGGGGACCATATGGGATGCTGGGGATCAAACCCGGGTCGGCCGCATGCAAGGCAAATGCCCTATCCACAGTGCTATCACTCCGGCCCCTGAAACTACTCTTGATAATTAATAAAACTTAAGGCACTCAATTTTTTGGAACTATAAAGTATTATAATTGAACAGTAATCTTTCTTTCATCTAGAAATCAAGACCTTACTTGATGAAGATCAGTGTCAGAGAAGTAATCTCTCAGCATGCTATACTGTACAGAGACTAGTTTCAATAATAAATAAGTTAACAACAGTCTTATTTTGGTTAAGAATTGTAGTTCACACTTAGATAACTAATGTTTTAGCTCAAAAAAATTTACAATGGTATCTACGTAAAACTCATAGTGAATAGACCAAGTTGCCTAGATAGATTTTTTCAGTTGGAAAGCCTCCCTAAAACAGAGAGATGTACATTGACTAAGGCTACTCCAGAACCTACAGATTTTCAAAACAAACAAAATTAAATGCAGAGTAATAAGTAAGTTGTGGATTGTCTCACCTAAGTCTTGACCATGAGCTCTTTTGTTTCCTTGAACATATAGAAGAGAAAAGCCTTCATAAACTTTGACAGTTCCTGGTGGGCATGGAGGTACATCAGTTGTCTGACTGTGACGTGTGATGAGGAATCCATGGGTGAACGAGGAGGTTCCAGGTGGACCTTGGGGACCTTGTAATCCATCTGGTCCAGGAGGACCATCCAAACCACGGGTACCTATTTCCATGCAATAATCAATACAAGAGATGAAATAAATTCTAACCTGCTATTTTGACTACTAATAAAATATTATGACTTGATTATAGTTAATACATACAGTGTTTGTAAAGGTATATTTAGATTTTACAGATTTACAGCTAAATAACATATTGTTCCTACCCTCAAAGAGATTTAAAATTTTTATTCTAGAATTGATTGATGGCATTTGATAGTAAGACTAAATACTGAGATAAGTAATGATTTTCTATGAAGTCTATACATAAACAGGTCTCTTACTATACTTGCAAAACAAAATATTATTTCCAAATTTAGATATTGGATTTTTTTTCCATTTTTATTATACTACCGTAAAATTTACAGTTACAAAGATGCTCATGCTTGGATTTCAGTGATACAGTGTTCCAGCACCATTCCATCCACCAGCACTGTCCGTCCATTTCCCATCACCAGTGTCTCCTGATTCCTTCACCCCTCCCCAGCTTGCCTTTATGACAGGCAGTTTGCTGCTTCTCTCTCTCTCTCTCTCTCTCTCTCTTTTTCTGTCTCTCGCTCTTCCTTCTCTCTTACATATTGAGGCTTGCAATACATACATTTAGAGGTTATTATATATATATATATATATATATATATCCCTTTGCCTACATTCATTCAGTGCTCAGTTCTAGACTGATATTATTATTTCCAACAATTACTAGTAACACTGCTCCTTTCTCTGTCTTACCTAACTTTCAGACTGCCACACACGAGTAGATTCTACCCACTGACAAGACCTCGTGATCCATGTTTCTCCTGGCCTTGAATATTGGTGCCATACTATTTTTTATATCCAGAAAATAAAGGTAGTCATTCTATATCTGTCCTATTCCCTCTGGCTAATTTCACTCAGTATGATCCTCTCCATATCCATCCACTTGGAGGCAAATTTCATAACTTCGTTCTTCCTAGCAGCTGCAGAGAATTCCATTGTGTAGATATCAATGTTTCTTTATCCAGTCGTCTGTTCTTGGGCACTCAGGTTGTTTCCCAGATTCTGGCTATTGTCAATAGTGCTGCTGTGAACATAGAAGTGTAGACAGTGTTTCTGCTGGAGTGTTTTTGGTCTCCCAGGGTATCTTCCCAGGACCGGTATGCCTGCATCAAAAGGGAGCTCAATTTTTTTAGTTTCTGGAGGAATGTCCATACTGTTTTCCAAAAAAGGCTGCACCAGTCAACATTCCCACCACTAATGGATAGCAGTCCCTTTCTTCCTGCATCCTCGCCAGCACTGCTGTTCTTGCTCTTTTGGATATGGGCCAGTCTCTGTGGTGTGAGATGATATCTCATTGTTTTTTTGATTTGCATCTCCCTGATCATTAGTGATGATGAGCATTTTTTCATATGCCTTTTTGGCCATTCGCAGTTCTTCTTTGTCAAAGTTTCTGTTCATTTCTTCCCATTTTTGATGGGGTTGGCTATTTTATTCTTGTAAATTTCTACCAGTGCCTAATATATCCTGGATATTAACCACTATCATGTGGTATTGGGTGAATACTCTTCCCCACTCCATGGAGTGGGAAATTTTTCCCACCATTTCTTTTGAGATGAAGAAGCTTTTTAGTTTCATGTAGTCCCATATCAAAGATAAAAATTTAACCCTTGCTTTTTATAGGAATATACAAGTAAGAGTTTGGTTGCCATCCATCCATCAGTTGGCCAACTTCAATGCTGAAAAACCTTTTCCTGTGAACCTGTCTGTGATATTATTCTCTGACATCGGTTTGCTTAGAGACCATACAAGACAGTTTTAAAGAAGCCTGCTTTAATTGTCTGTTTTTCAGTCTACCATATGTTCCCATTCTCCGTTTATCCCATTGACAAAGCTCATTAAAATATTCTTATATATAGACCTTTGTCCATTGTGAGCAAAAATATTCATTTTGGGGAAACTTCAGAGCACTGCCCAGAAGTGAAGTTTACACTACTTTTTCTTCCCTAGAAATATTTCACAAAATGGTAGATGCTAGCTCAGGAAGGCCATATGTATTAAAACTGTGCCTTATAGCCATTGATATTTTTCAATACAAAATACTTATGTATGTATGATTTGGAGTTAAATACATATTTTCTACAGTTGCTGCCATCATCTACTACTGAGTTTATGAGCTTCTAGTTCTATGTTAGTGTTCTTACTTTAGTGTATTATCTTTAATTTTATTTTTATTAAAGAACTGTGATTTACAAGTTTATTGACAGTTGAATTTTAGGCACATAATATTTCAACAGCAATCCCATCACCAGTGTCAACTTCCCTCAACCAGTGTTCTCATATTCCCTTCCCACCCCAACCCCAACCCCGCCTATCAACTGACAGTCACATTACAAAGTTTCAGTATTTGCAGCTTAGATTCCGTGTTTTCAGTTTTGTTGAATCTTTGTTATGGATATATGGATATACCACTCACTCATATCACTGATGCCTATTCACCCATTACTGCCCATTCTTCTCCATCCCTTGATTTGCTTCCTTCCCTGTCCTTCTCTCTAAACACTAGTGTCAAGAATGATCTAGGCATCCACACTGTATGCCAGATCTAGGCATTCCCCCTTTATGACAACACATTTCCTCATCCAGTATTCCGTATACAGATAAGTGAGATCATCCTGCATGTCTTTCTTCTTCTGTCTTACTTCACTCAACATGGAATATTCCAGTTTCAATTATATTGAAGCACACTAATGATTTAATCATTTTGCAGCTATATAGCATTCCATTCTGTATAAATATCATATCTTCATAATCCATGTACCCATTTTTAAACACCTAGGTTTTCCCTTATCTTAGCTATTGTACTGAATGCAGCAATGGTGCAAGATAACTCAATATTTGGATACTAGATTCAACAAAATCTGGAGTATCTACTAATGGTGTCCTCAAAAATCTACATATCAACTTGCCATATCAGTGTAAGCTCCCACCATGACTCTCAAAGTTCTATAGGGATATCTTTAAATGAAGTTATATTTCATGTGAAAATTACTTTTAACTGCAAAACTTTCTAATGTGGAAGGATTCATAATGATTAAAAATTGTCACTGAATTTAAATTATCATACTGAACGAACTTTTATAAAAATACTTTGAATACCTGGAAAATTACCACTTTGAAGAAAAGATGGTATTCTAGTGTGACAAAGACATAAATCAAAACATTTCTGTGCTTCTCTTATCATGGCTAGTTTGCTTATATATGCCTTCCATTTTCCCCATGAGTAAATTTTTCATGTATCTATGCTCCTTTCACTCTTCCACAGGAGGTCATATGTCTGTAGGTTTTCTAAACTGAAAAGTTAGTATCAGCAGTAGCGTTTTACTTATCTCACCTGGTTGGCCAGGCAGACCTCGGTCTCCTTTGCGTCCTCCAGCACCATCAAATCCAGGGGAGTCCATTGCGCCCAGGGTCTCCTGGTAGGCCAATGGACCTAGAGAAAATAGAAATATGATTTGCAAATGTGGATATCTTAAGCCCTTATCAAGACATCTAAACTCCATGAGGGTCATTAAATTCACAACCTGGCCTTACCTTAAACCCATATCACTTGTAACACTTGTCTTTCCATTGTTCATTGATTTGCTAGAGCGGGCGTCAGTAACGTTTCCATTTGGTGGGAATGAGGTCCATTATTGTTACTGTTTTTGGCATATCAAATACACCATAGGTAGCTTGCCAGGCAATGAGATGGCTCTGAGTTCATCCCAGGGGACCCCGTCCTTTTCTATGTCAGACCATCAACTATCCAGGGCCAACGGGGTGGAGCCCTGGGTGTAGATAAGCCTGTCTCCTGTCTGCCACCTGCTGATGCAACTGGATACCACAGTCACACCTTTAACACCTCAAGGGGCAGGTTTAACTCATATAAAATGAATAATTCAAGTTAGAAAAAGACAAGGACTAAGTCTTAAATATTCACTTTGCTTCTGTGTTCTCCTTCAGAGTGATACAGGAAAGTAAGGTGCAACTTTTATTACCTATCCTACCACAAATAATGTTGGTTTTGCTATATAACACCTTATTAAGAGATAAAGCCTAAAGTTTAAACTCACTATTATGATCAAAACTGGCTGCAAATATAAATTCAAATGACCAACTAATCATGATTTCATTTTAAAATATTAATCCTCATAAGAAATGTTATGCTACTAAATCAGCCTTCTATGTTTCTGGCAGATATGCTAATGAAAACACAAGATTTTAAATACACATTTATTTCATTTCAGTTTTTTCAAAACATTACCTATATTGTGAAAATTAGAACATTCAAAGGAGCTCCAAAATGGCCACACTAAATTATATCGTTAAGGAAAATGAATATACCTGTATGATACTCTTCAATATAGAACTGACCAGCTCCACAACAAGTCTCAGAAAGAGTAACAAGCAGCTGAAGCTTCCCAGGTAGGACTAGACTATGGGCTGAAAACTCTGGGTGTTCTTGAAATGGGGGTATAAAGGTGCACCGCTATCCAACACCCCAGCACATGAAAATCCAGCAGCTCTGCCCAAACCCATCATTTTGCTGACATAGAAATGGCTCAGTTCCACAACTAATCTCAAAAAGAACATGATGTTTACTGAATATTCCAGGTGACACTTCTAGCCTTCTCAGGATAGAGGCAGGCCTATTTCACTTTCTGCCTGAAGGCACAGTTGCCCACTGCCTCACCAAACACTCTGACATAGAAATGGCCCAGCTCCATAACAGACCCTTACATATTGCCAAGCAATTGAATCATTTTTCTCCATAGCTCATTGACTGCACCGCCACATATGCTGCCATACAACATCTCCAAATTTTATAGGACTATCAACACAGTTGATTATAGCAAATGTGATTAAAAAGTTGCATAGAACACCAAGCTCAATGAGTGAAGACAGAAGGCTCAACTGGCACCAACAAGTCCAGTAAATCCTCAGCCAATGACTTTAGTAATACCATTGTGAGATATAACAATTATCACAAATTGGCCTTTATTGTTCTAAGTTTTGATAATTCCATCTGCCTTTGTATTATAACAAACAATAGGAAGCAAATTTATTTATGCCTTCTTCAAGGACAAAACACCACTGACAAAGCCAAGGAAGCAAAGATAAACATATGGGATTATATAAAACTGAGAAGCTTCTACACCTTAAAAAGAAGTGGTGACCCAGATACAAAGACAGCCCACAGAATGGGAAAGACTATTTACCCAATACCCGTAAGATAAGGGGTTTAGAACTTTACAAGAAAAAAATCAAACCTCAGTACGAAATGGGGAAAAGAAATGAACAAAAACTTCCTCAAAGAAAAAAATTAGAATAGCTAAAGATATATGAAAAGTGCTCTTCATCATTAATCATCAGAGAGATGCAAATAAAAACAACAATGAGATATCATCACAAAATACAGAGACTGGCACACATCCAAAGGAGAAAGAACAACCAATGCTAGTGTGGATGTGGGGAGAAATGGACTCTCATTCACTGTTGATGGGAATGCCAACTGGTCCAGCCCTTTTGGAAGACAATATGGACAACATTCCTCCAAAAACTAGAAATTGAGCTCACATTTGACCCAGTCAAACCAATTCTGGGAATATACCCTGGATACCCAAAAACACAGAACAGAAACACAATCTGCACTTCAATATTCATTGCAGCACTATTCACAATAGCCAGAACCAGAAACAACCTGAGTGTCCAAGAACAGAAGACTGGATAAAGAAACTATGGTACATCTACACAATAGAATACTATGCAGCTGTCAGGAAAAGCGAAGTCATGAAATTTGCCTACAAATGGATGGAAATGGAGATTATCATGCTTAGTGAAATAAGTCAGAAGATAAGGACAGATATAGAATGAATGTATTCATTTGTGGGATATAAATATATAAGTGTTCTACTATTTGTTGGAAATTGTAATACTAGACCAGAACTGAGCATGGAATGTAGGCAAAGGGATATACATCATGACCCCTAAATGTATGTATGAAAGCCACAATGTTAAGAGAGAGAGGCAAGAGAGAGAGAGGGAGAGGGGGAAGAGAAAGAAGAGTGCCTGCTATAGAGGCAGGATGGGGGAAGGGGGGAGGATCTGGGGACATTGGTGGTGGGAAATGTGCACTGGTGGAGGGATGGGTGCTGGAACACTGTATGATATAAACCCAATCATGAACATCTTTGTTATTGTACATCTCATACTGGTATAGTAAAATTTAAAAAAATGTGGGGGCAGAGGGGCAGCACAGAAGGTAGGGGCATTTGCCTTGCACGCAGCCAAGTAGGATTTGATCCCTGGCATACCATATGGTTCCCTGAGCACCCCCATGTGCTATTCCTGAGTTACTGAGTGCAGAGACAGGAGCTACCCCTGAGTGTTGGTGGGTGTGTGCCAAAAAGCAAAAAAAAAATTGTTTATGCCTGCTATAGGGCAGACTGGGGCCGTATGTGGGAAATTGGAGACATTGGTAGAGAGAAGGTTACACTGGTGGTGGGAATGAAACAACAGTATTACCAACAACTTGTTATAATACATATTTTTAAAAGGAAAAGGGATATATGGTAATCTTGAATTATAGTTGCTGGGAATCCTATTGTTAGGAAGATATACTGAAAAAGAAAGGAGTTGTAGGTTGATTTTATTAAACAGAAAGGCTTAAACATTATCTATAAAGGTACCTGGTAAGCCTGGAGGTCCGGTGGTCCTGGTGGACCTTTTAATCCAGGTTGGCCTGGAACCCCGGGTGGACCAGAATCTCCTTTGACGATAATACTCTTTCCCTGAAGGACCAGGTAATCCAGGGGGACCTAAGAGGCACAAAAATATTGAAGATAGTAAAACAAAAGTCAAAATGAACTGATGCTAAAGAGAACTAAGCTCAGAGTAAGAACCTATGTGAAAAAAAATGTTTTGCAATCTGGAATGTTGCCATGTTTAACAAAATTATTTTCAGAAAACTATCATTGTCTTATGCAGATGACTGAAACATAATACTTATGTTAAGTTCCAATGGAAAAATATGTATATAATTTCTCTTTTTAGTCCTTTAAGTAACTAGATAATCTAACCCATTATAAATCAATGAACACTGGTAATAGGATGACAGATCCATTTTGATTCTAATATAATTTGCAGTTATTATTTTGCTTGTCAAAGTACACTGAACCAATAGGGAAATCAAGTAGATGCTCTATTCCACAATTGTCAAGTCTCTCAGCACAAACAACTATTTTAATATTAAAAGGTGCAAACATACACATGTGACTAGCTGTTGTGGTCTATATTACTATGTAATTAAGCATAAAAGCTAATACAAGTTCAAAGAATTATTTTGGGAGGGTTCCCTAAAGTAATCAGGGCCTGTCTAGAAATTTTTAGGCAACTTGCTGGCAGTTCAATATGGGAGCAGGAGTATGTGTTGTTGCTTGGGCCCTAGGGTGCCAGAGATTGTCTGCCCATCCTATAGTACTGAGGGTCCTCCAGGGTCACAACAAGCATTGATCAGGTACCATGTGGTTCCAGAGCTTAACAAGAGTTAGTTGCATTTATGGCGTGAAAATTAACTCCTGCAATATCTCTTAAGTACCTCAATGAAGCACTGTTATTGGTTCCACATACTCTTGTATTTAAAAGCCCACTATCAATATTAAACCACTATAATAGATAGCTGGAAAGATTATGAGTAGAGGAGAGTATTATTGATTCATTCTATATTGTTGGAGAGTCAGATTGACAACGTGGTTGAAATATAGAATGTAAACTTTCAAAACCTTTAATAACGGCTTAGTATCGGTACCACCAGCTCCAGGAATAAGACTTACCAGGAGGCCCCATAATTCCTGGATTCCCTTCAGGTCCAGTTGAACCAGGTACTCCAGTGGGTCCTTTCATGCCTATAAAGAAGATACTTAAACTTGCATCGCAAAGCAATGGAATCATAACCTTTACCCAGTGAAGTAAGAAAATAGGTATGTTGTCCCAAAATATATTTATAACAGAAAACCTGAAAATGTCCCTTAAGTACCTGGGAATCCTGGAAGACCAGGGAGACCTGGATCTCCTTTCATTCCATTGAGACCAGGACGACCAGGATCACCCTGAAAAACCAAAATAGTGTTAGAAGAAAATTTGGGTGGCATGGAAGGAGCGAGGGCATAAGTAGTTTCACATTGTGGGTTATAGAACTGCCTGTACAGTTAAATGCTCAGCCTCAATTCCCAACTGTGCCTTTTATTAGCTTATGATACCAGTTTTATAGGTTTCTTCTAATACAAACAAAATATCAGTATCTACATCATAGGTTTGTCGAGAGATGATTAAGTAGTTATATTAAGTACTTAGGAAACAAAGTGACAAGTGATATGTACTTAATAAATGGTAGTTATTACCTTATCATTAAAGAGTTTTTAGTGTAGCATAAGGTGATATAAACTAGACTAAAATGAAAATCATACAATTATAGAAACAATGATGTCTAAAAGACAACTAAAATATGTTAGGATGTTTTTAATT
Organism: Cryptotis parvus; assembly: GCA_021461705.1. Lineage (NCBI taxonomy): Eukaryota > Metazoa > Chordata > Mammalia > Eulipotyphla > Soricidae > Cryptotis > Cryptotis parvus. Next base: position 18,359 of record JAJIBD010010829.1, on the reverse strand, counting down.
AACTGCAGAGACAGAAACAGTATGGAAGAACTGAAAATAACTCTAGAATATGTTTAAAACAAATAACATAGCATAAAGTATTTTGGAGGCTATTTTCTTAGTTAAGTGTATAAGAGATTTCATAGTTGTAGAAATAATAAAGGATAAGCCTGCAACATCTTATTAAGATAAAATGTAAGGAAACATTTTAAATGAGGGCATTTCAGAAAGAATGTGGATCTAGCATTCAGGGGGCTGCCAAATCTGGAAGAATCTGGGCACTGAAGAAATGAGTTAAAAATTGAAGTAACTGGGGCTGGAGCGATAGCCCAGCGGGTAGGGCATTTGCCTTGTACGTGGCCAGCCTGTGCTGGCCCGGTTAGGATCTCTGACGTCCCATATGGTCACCCGAGCACCGCCAGAAGTAATTCCTGAGTGCAGAGACAGGAGAAACCCCTGAGCATTGCCGGGTGTGACCCAAAAAAGCAAAAAAAAATGTGTCTAATGAAAAGAATAAATGGAAGATCATAGATACCTCTAATTTTTTAACTACATCTCGAATACTTGTAGGCAATGCTACAGTTTACAAAAAATCATTTGCCACTATTCCAATATTGATTTTCTAATGTAAGTATTGGAGATACAAAAACTTAAGGAGAAATTTTGATGAGAAAAGTATGATCTTAATGTGCCTTTCTTTAGTTCATGTATTGGTTACAAAAGGAAATTGTGATGAAGAAGTCTGTCAATAACTTGAATAGAGGATCAAACTTAAAGTCACCCAACATAAACAAAAATAAACAATAGCTAAAAAGTTATAAAGCTTCTGCAAAGTGAAAGAAACTTAAGCTTACAATAAAAGACACCCTACCATATGGGTCAAAGCATTGAACACAATATATTACATCAAGGGTTGATATCCAAGATCTATAAAACACTTACAAAACTCAAAAACAAAAACAAAATCCAACAAGCCCACCCATTATTGGGATGAGAATATGAACAGACACATTCCCAAAGAAGACTACAGATGGCCAAAAGCATATGAAAATGTGCTCATCGTCATTCATGACATGACTAGGGAAATACAAATTAAAGGGATGAAGTATCACCTCATGTAACTGAGACCAGCATATCTCAAAACGTCTGAAAACATGTTTGCAGGGTTGTAGTGAGAAAGAAGCCCCATCCACTGTCAGTGGGAATGTCATTTGGTTCTGGCTTTACGAAAAGCAATATGGAGATCTCTCAAAAAATGGAACAGAACTTACATATGGCCTGGAATAACACTTTTGGGCATCTGTTCCTCCAAAAAAACATTAATTTGAAAGTACCAGAAACCCAGACATGAACATCTTTGTAATTCTATATCTCATGGTGGTATAGAAAATATTAAAATCGAGGCTGGAGCGATAGCCCAGTGGGTAGGGCGTTGCCTTGCATGCAGCTGACCTAGGTTTGATTCCTGGCATCCCATATGGTCCCTGAGCACTGGCAGGGAGTAATTCCTGAGCAAAGAGCCAGGAGTAACCACTGAGCATCGCTGGGTGTGACCCAAAAAAAAGCAAAAAAAGAAAGTACATACACATATCTATGTTAATCACCATATTTAATGCAATAGCGAAGATATGGAAACAACCCAAAATATCCAACTTCAGATGAATGCATCAAGAGTTCTGATATATGTATACAATGAAATACTATGCAGCTCTAAGAAAGAAAAAAACCATGCATTTTACTGCAACAAGGGTGGAACTCATGTTGAAAATATCATACTAGTGAAGTCTGTCAGAAAGAAAGAACAGATATAAAATAATCTCTCTCAAATATGGACCATAGAGATTCACAGAAATATAAATCACAGGATCAGAATCAATAAAGTAAAAAATTAGTCACCAAAAATCATATGAATACCATGGGCTTTTATATCTGTTATCCTGATTAAAAAAACACACTTGCAGAATTACAAATAAGTATACATAACCTGAATCTAATTATGAAAAATAGCTTGTATCACTTGTCTTTCCATTGTTCATTGATTTGCTCAAGTGGGCGCCAGTAACATCTCCATTCGCGTTGGGAATGAGGTCCATTATTGTTACTGCTTTTGGCGTATCTAATACACCACGGGTAGCTTGCCAGGCTCTGCCGTGGCTCTGGGTTTTCATCCCAGGGGACCCAGTCTTTTTCTATGTCAGACCATCAACCATCCAGGGCCCACAGGGCAGAACCCTGGTGTAGACAATAATTGGAAAATATTAATATACAAAAAGCTGCTAGAAACATACCAAAAATATGGAGTAGTAGCATTCTCAAAATTTAACCATCTTTCCAGTAACTGCCGAACATCTTTATCACTAACCTGTCTGTAAATCCCACTCCTCAATTTCCATACAAATTCCACATATGGCTCGGAAGGTCCCTGAAAAATCTCTGTACAGCTTCCTTTAAATTCAGCATCAGCTCAGCGTCAATCTTCTCCCATGCCCCCAACGTTGCCTCACGGACAGGCGCTAGAACAGTTTGCGGGAGGGCAGCTTGTTTCCTTTTACCTTGCCATTCTCCCTCGCCTGTGAGCCTGTTGCAGGTTAACCAAACCCCTGAAACTCAACTCCCAGAAGGAGCGAGGGCCTGGAGTTTCACTTTGGCCTCATCACTCACTGCAAGTTCAGAGAAGGGCTTAGGCAGGTCTTAGCAACCAGTAAGATACTCAATACAGAAAGGGAAAGTTGGTCCATATAAGGCTCAAGTCTTTATAAAATGGCTCAGTGAGCCCATTCGCAAAGCCCTCATAAGCTGGAATCTGATTATCCTCCAGATGGCCGGGAGGGAATGGCAAGGCTCATGGTGCCTAGATGAAGCGGAGAGTTAGTAGCCCCGGGGGTTCGGGCTACATGGAGGCAGTAGGCGCCATAGGGGCGTGACTATGATGGACACCCTGTGCCCCGCTGCCCAGTGCCCTGTCTCGCCTAGAAAACAAGTCTCAGAGCTGGGGCTGGGTGGGCGTGAGGCAGCTCTTTGTGTTGGTAACCAACTGGGGGCTTCGGGAGCAAGCCTTTCTCTCCTCTCCCTCTGGCGCTCTCCTCCCAGCCCCCGTCCCTCAGGTACTCTACGAACGGCATCAGGGACAGCACCAGGGAAAATGGTCACCCTGGCTTCAAAATGGGACAATTTTAGAGTAAGCTCTGCTCTGACCCAATGTTTAGAGCAAGGTCTGAACAGTGTTGTTCTGACCTAAAATAAGGTGGTAATTGACTTGCAGTAAGAACAGAGCACTTAGAACTGTTGTTCTTAGACATAGGAACGAAAGGAAACTGAAACGATCAATCTGACAAGGGGAGCACAGTTTGGATCATATGACGTCATTCCCCCAGGAAAGTTCACCTTATGGGTTTAAACCCTGGTGTAGATTTTTCCTGTCATTCTTGCTGTGTTTATACAAAATAAGTAGATATTATTGAAATGATTGTTTACTAGCCTAGGAGAGAAAAGAAAATGCGCTGCCTTTGCACCTTAATAGTCTTGGGAAGCAGGATTGTGGCCCCTGGGGAATTTTGCATCTGTAATAGAAAGTTAGTTTTTACCTCATTGTTCTACCCAATGACAGCGTATGCCCTGTCCCCAGCCTTGCATAAGATTTATCTCTTACAGTTTTGGGGGGTCAGAGTTGAAGGCTGTCAGTCTGTTGGTGTGGAGTTGGAGAGTGTTTGTGGCAGTGAAGTTGGTGTGGAGTTTAGAAAAGCCTTGGATTTTCTAAACTGTGCTTATGGTTTTTTGTTCATTGACTGGAGGGATGGTTATCAGCCCTGAACATGACCAGGGGAACCTGATGGACCTCAATACTGTTGGGTACCATAAACAGCCCCGAACAATATGTGATTTACAAAATGTTGTATCTGTAAATCTTGATTATGCAAAAAGACATGTAAACTAGAAGTACAAGGAATAGTAATAATGTAGGGAGTGATTAGAGACAATAAAATTTTAGTCAAGTTGTCTAAAATAACAGTGACAATATGGGAGAAAATGTTTAGTTATAGAGAGCTTGAGGCCCGTTTTTTTTAGACCATTTTTCCTTACTATATAGTTCTCTGGGCTAAAAGATTGAGCCCTGTATGTGTGGGCTGCAAAAACTTAGAAAAATCTTTCTGAATTAATGGAGGGAACTTTGAGAAACATTGAAGAAGAATATATTTTCTGGGTCACTAAAACAAAGGTGAAAAGCACATGAATATAGATGAGAATATAGGTAATCATTCTATTTTTACAGATGAAGGCTAAACAGAGTCTATTTGCGTTCCTCATAAAAGAAACAGCAGAAGTGTGCAGTGTAGCTGAATTTTAAAACTTTATTTAATTTCAAAGTCTAACTATCCTCACTCACCATAATTACTTTCTTTGATTGTAATTATCTACACGAAATTCCCTGACATTTATAAACGGAGATGTATCTTTCATTTTTACTGAATTTCCTTTTATGAAAATGAATGTTTTCAAAATGTAAGTAGACACACCACAAACTTCAGGTAAAGTATGTTTTGAGGAACACTTTTATACTGTAGCAAAGTTCCGTTATTTGGAATAGGATTAGAAACTTGCCTCTTTCCTGACCAGTGAAGCAGGTATAGAAATCTGAACATTAAATATTAATGAAAATAATACAGCTTGGAATCCTTATTCTTATGGCAAATGTCCACAGCCCTACTGTTGCCAAATAAATACTCTAATTTCCTACCCGGAGTCCTGGTGGTCCTTGATCTCCTTTCAAGCCAGGCAAACCAGGTTGCCCAGGTTGACCTGGGTTTCCTTTCTCTCCCTTAATACCTCCATTTCCAGGGAGACCAGGGAGGACCTTCTGGACCTGGTTGACCTTGATAACACAAGACAAATGTCCAAATTTCAGTTAGGCGTATAAGTAGTAACAGAAAATTAATGCCTTTAAATTATCAGTCATCAAAATGCAATTACTTTATGGAAAAAATCCAGACTACTTTAAACTATATAAGCTTATACTCTGAAGTAATTGGATTATGTATTTGTTAACACGGGCTTGCAGACCCTTTTAGTTTTCACGTCACTGTATATTAAATCCAATAAGATCACGTGTAAAGGAAGAATTAGCAGCATTAAAATAAAGATTGCATCCGTAATTTCAGTTTAAGTTAAAATAAAGCAGACACCACAGGGTACTTTTCTCAAACTGAGGCATGCCACAGAATTCACGGCAGAGCTTGTTGAAACAGATTCCAAGGTCCAATCTTAGGGTTTTGTAATCTATGGGCAGGGGAGGGACACAAGAATATGCATTCGAACAACTTCCCTGATGATAAAAAAGTGTTCTGAGGCTAATGCTGCCAGTTCTGGCCCACTTTTTTTTAAAGAGTCATTGTTAGAAAGTACTGAGGTTCAAACCATAAGTCTTACTCCAAAAATAAAATTGCATTATATATAACCATTTACTTGTATTTCTTAGTATGCAATTAAGATAATTAAGCAAGCTAACAGTTTAAAATCATTTTAGTGACATACCTAATATATGAAGTTACCTCGAAGTATCAAATTTATTAACTCAATATAGTATGTTTGAATTTATTTGAATTTTTTTTACTTTTTTAAAAAATATTTCTGAGAATAAAAGAATTGTGCTTATAATTATGAATAATTTATATTTCTTTTTTGAACTGCTTATTTAAATGGTCAAACAGTAAAACTTCTTTGTGTCGTGTACTGTTCTACACATTTTAACATATGTGTTCATTTGTGAATCATGGTTAGTATGCAACAACCATTGTCACCTCATACCTCTCTCATGCTATTTTTCAATAGGCACATCCTTTTGTTAAGCTCTTTTCCTCTTACAGTATTCAAACTCTTCATTTAAAACGAAAATATCATTTTCATAAAGCAACCAAGAAATCTTAATACTGGTCATCTCTTTTGTCACTAGGAGAGAATTACCTGCTAGTTTATTGTAGAATGATAAGCAGTGACTGAGGCTGAGTCTAATTTAGTCCATTGTTAAAAAAATAATTACAAATCCTTTCACTTTCTCTTCTTAGATAGTCTTAGTTTCTCAATTGGTTTCAACAAAAGAGTGGAAAATACATAGTCTTTTGAAAATGTCATGAATTTAGGATACTCAGTTCATGCTTACATACGGAAAAAGAACATCTTTTGATCTGAGCTAAATCTCATATTTTAGCTCCATTTCTAATACTTTTGAGAAGAAGGATTAATGGTTATCTCCTAATAAGGCAGCATGACATAATAATTACAAGCACTGGGGCTGGAGCAATAGCCCAGCGGGTAGCGCGTTAGCCTTGCCCGTGGCCGACCTGTGCTGGCCCGGGTTCGATCCCCCGGCATCCCATATGGTCCCCCCGAGCACCGCCAGGAGTAATTCCTGAGTGCAGAGCCAGGAGTAGCCCCTGAGCATCGCCAGGTGTGACCCAAAAAGCAAAAAAAAAAAAAAAAATTACGAGCACTGAAATTTGGAACTAGAATACTGAGTTAGAACCCCAGCTGCATGAGCCATTAAGTGTTTGAATTTAGCAAATTCATTAATTGACCTCCATTCAATTTCTTCTTTAACATGGAAAGAAGGAAGGGTGGAGCACATGCTTGGCTTACATAGGTCCTCAATTTCAAACTCCAAAGATCTGTGAACTCCCAAGCACTAAAGAGTGCAACCCTTCTGGATATCAATGGAGATGTCCCCTAAAATTTCATATAAAACATAAATGAATTAGAAATAATATAGGAACTAATATATCAGATGATTCAAAGATTAAATAACATGTCTTAATGACTTATAAGTGTCTGGAACATAGTAAGAGTGTTATGTAAGAAATACGTGAAAAGATCAACATTGTCATTATATTATTATTTTTGCTATTATTTGATATTATTTTAATTATAATTAAAATAAGGTTAAGGAAAGTTTTAAAAAATTTTCCCCATGAAGTCAGATATGCCTTTACTTGAATCTTTCATATTACATATGAGAAACAACAGAATATTTTTAATAACCGGGAGGATATTGTTATGTCCCTGAGAAAGAGACAATGTTTAATAATTTGACTTTAAAAACTAAACTGTTGGGCCAGAGTGATAGTCCAGCGTGTAGGGCATTTGCCTTTCACGCGGCAGGCCCATGCCGGGCCGGGTTCAATCCTCGGCATTCCATATGGTCCCCCGAGCACCGCCAGGAATATTTCCTGAGTGCAGAGCTAGGAGAAACCCCTGAGCATTGCCGGGTGTGACCCAAAAAAGCAATAAATAAATAAATGAATAAGTAAACAAATAAGTAAATAAATAAATAAAATAAAAAATAAAAAACCTAAACGATTGCATTTTCTATTACTTTCAGGAAAATGATGTGGTCTGAATACCGGCTTCATTGTAAAGAAACCGCACTAAGGTGAGGCTTTGTTGGGACACTGCAGGCCCCGTCTCTAGGACTTTCCTTCCCATTGGTGAAGAAAACGTGCTTCTCTTTGAGGTAGAACTTGTGACCAGAAATGGTATCTACACAGCTCTGCCTTTTCTTTTCAAAGATTTCTTTGTGAGTGGAGTTTGCTTTTACTTTTTGAAAGTTATGGATTTCCTCCTGATGTTAGGTACCAGACCTACAAATCCTGGATTCTATTCATTTCAGTATTTGCTTGTTTCCTTTTAGAAACCCAAACATGAACATCTTTGTAATTGTATATCTCAAGGTGGTAAAATAAAAAATGAAAAAATAAATAAAATAAAAACAAAAAACATGTTCCCAAACAAGAAACAACAGAGCTGAACATAGACATAGACTCACTGTAGCAAGCTATAGTGAAATGTGAGGTGTAAGTTTAAGACACATCTGCTAAAAAAAACACACTTAAAGCCCATATTTAGTATTTCACTATTTCCATGTGACTTCATGGTGTACTACTCCATTTGGCACACAATAAAGAAACAGGTCAAAACAGCATAATTGCTGTATCTTTATTAATTTTATATCCTATACCCTAGCACGAAAAACAAAGAGAGAAACATTGAGAAATTTCCATCACAGTCATGAAGAGAGGGGGCCATGGAGATGGTTGTGCATGGATATGTCTGGGTTTGACCCCTGACTCTGCATGATCCTCTGAACATGAGACTCCTGAGTTTCACATCCTTATGGCCCCGCTAAACAAACCCACAACCATCAAAAAAGGCAGGGGTACTCTGTAATTAGAGATAAAAGCAACAACAAAAATATCTGCCAAGAGTGCCAGGAATAAGTCACTAAACACAGCGGGGTATGATTCTAACCCCCAAAACTCCCAAAATACCCTGTGGAATTCAAATCTCCTGTCTAGATAGAAGAATTATCACTTTTATCCATGATACATTATTTAGACTAGAAACCATATAGTAAATCAGCTGAAAGAGGAAACACAGTCAGAGAAACAGCAAAGAGGCTAAGCAGTGGACATGGCTGACCCTGCACCACATCTGTCCCCGGCTAAATATTCCAGGAATGAGCCCTAAACAGAGAGGAGGTAAAACATGAGCACCACTGCACGTGGCCTCGAAACAAAATAAAGAAAAAGAGAAAAGCAAACTGGATTAGCTTTACAGTGACATATGAGAGCAAGATCAAAAATGGAATATTTTATCAACCTCCTCTTCCCATGGCTGAAAAGTAATCATACCATCATATTATGGACATCTATTTTGCAATTAGATGGAAATAGTGAAAAATCAACATGTTATTAATGCAGGTCCTGTTCTAGATTTCCTCAAATTTATTTGATTTTTTCTAAATAAATAAAGGAAATACAGGTTTTATTTTTAACAACACTTTATAATTACTTTCCATGAAATCAGAGCAATCTTAGGAAATGAAATTTCAAGAAAATGAAATTAATATGTGGAGATTAAAAATGGGCCATACTGCTACTTCAGTATTTTATCTGTATCAACCACATACATTTAAGCATTTTTCTAAATAAAGCTCCAAGTCTAGTGCTGTGTATATATTTTCATATGCTTATTCCTTAAAATTTTTATTATTTTTTCAAAGGTGAGAAAAAGAAACTAATGTGATGAGAATAGGCCCTAACCCTAATATTATTTTTTAATTTTTTAATTGAATCACCATGATATACACAGTTATAAATTTGTTCATGATTGTATTTTAGTCATACAATGTTCCAAAACCAATCTCTTAGCTAGTGTACATTTTTCACCATCAGTGTACCCAGTTTCCTTCTCTCCAAACCCTCTGCCCCTCACCCCAGCCAGCCTCTATGGCAGGCGCTTTGCTTCTGCCTAACCCTAATATTCTGCTTAAACATGAAATTAAGTGTATTTACATTCAAAATGTGACATGTCTTTGTGTGTGAATGAACTATTGCCAAAATTGAAGGCAAAAGGGGGTAATATTGATTCACAACTGATTATAGAAAGGTCACATTACAGTCACCAAAATGTGAAATACTAGAACAGGTTGTATATAAATATATCAACACTCTTTAATGACATCTTAATTATAGCAAAAGTGTATTATCTTAGCATACATATACAAGTATTAAAAAATAAAAAATCAAATAGTGAAGAGTTCTCTAACCTCGAACACCTGAGAACATCAGAGCTCACCAAAACCAAAGATCAATGTTATCAATATCAGACATCACAGAGTACAAAATAAGATTATGAACTAGAAATGTTTTACATTATAGCACTGTTGGAGGACAGGTTTAGTTATTCTGGGAGTTTTGTTGTTTTGCCCACTCCCAGATTAATCTATTTAAGTCAAGGTTCATTCTAATGAGACCTCTCTTCTATGTAAACACTGCTAGAGGGTGTAGCAGTTACAGAAGTCACCTTGTTTGAATAACTTCTGACTTATACATCTACTAAGACTTCTATGTTTTCTAGATTGGGCACAGCTCCTCTATATACCCACTGCACCCAGTGTGGGACAGTTAGAATTTACCAGGAGACTATCACCCTGGCTACGCTGAGACTAGGAAGACTATAGGAAGGATCATACTAGTTTGCGCTAAGCAGGCGAGTGTGACACTTTCAGTACACGAGAACAAGATACTCAGAATCACCCTGGTGCAGATAATAATAAGAAGGACCTTGTGGGTACCATCTAGATTACATGAAGCTCATGAAGTTAAGATGTATTACTTTATATCAGCCCCTCTCTCCAGTGTTTTACATAAGAGATAATCTCGGGATTAGTCCTTGGTTAACCTTTGTTTATACCTGCAATAGGGTGTGGCACTGCTCTTTTACACTCTGTTTAGGGTTCTTTGTTGACATGACCCTCCCGGTTGGATTACTTTGGTGTATATAAGGGGACTGACTTGAGGCCCCTTCACCTTTGACTTTGGGACTTTTAGCTTTGGTTTTGGCTTCTGCGGCTTTTGGCTTTTGGCCTTTTGCCTTTTGGCTTTTTGCTCTTTGGTCTTTTGTTCCATCTTCTGGGTAGGACTCAGCTCGGGTGAGATCCTCTCTCTTTGGTGGGAGACTTAGACTCTTTTGTATGGTCTAAATTCAGACCAGAGCTAGAGTTTGTTCATTATATTGGATTGCTGTGGAAGAGCTTTTGTACTATTAAAAGTCATTTTTGGAACTGCACCGGACTCGTGAGTTTTCATCTGTTCTCCCGGCATCCTCGGAGGTAAAAGAGAACTTCTGTCCTGACACTGTCGGGGACCCCGGTGTTTCCCGACATAGCACATATTAAATAATAAACTTTGTCAGCATTTCTTTATACAACAGAGTAAACCATATACAGAGTCATACAGAATTACAAGAATTCCTATCCTTAAAAGAGCTTATTTTAGAAAATGAACTGTTACTTTTCTTAAATCAAAAAAAGGCAAACACTACAGAAGACACAGTAACATTACTGCAGCTTTCTAAAAATTAACAACAGCTCAGAACATTAAAGTTCACGACATAGCATCTTTTCACTGACAGCTTTCCATTTGTTTAACAAAGGAAAGTTTTCCGAAAATTTATTTTGACCTCTCATCTGTTAGCAAAAACATGAAATGGAAATTTCTTGATATGTTCAGATCATCTCAATGAAATACAGTTAACTTTTAAATCCTCATTGAACAAAAGAACAAAGATTATAGGTGACTCAACTATTTAATTTAAAACACAAGTACCCAATGGCCATTACTAAGGTTACTAATGTTGTTCTACTTTGAAAATTATTTAATGAGGTACCTTAATATTTTTTTCCAAAATTCACTGAGAAACTTTATTCTGTGCACTTTTACTTGTAATAAATTACTCAAAGAGAAATGTCTAATATGTACTCCTTCACCAATGCACTTGAAACGATAATTGAATCTTCCAAAGTCTATCGGTGAAAAAGAGTGCTTTAATATATTTCTCCAAGCAATACAGCATGAGAAACCATTGAAAATATCCTTATTTTTTATTGTCCAGTGTATATACATACATACATATAAAATCAGTCTATTAATAAAAGAAGTAGCATTAAATAAAAATAAAACGATAAAATGGCATCTCTTGGTTAATGTTAACTGACTGTAAATACAATTTCCTTTTTGTACACTCTTACTATAATTTCTTTAATAACGGGATTGGGAGAAATAAAAAATTCATGCTAGTGCACTGTATTTTAAGACTTAGAAGACCTACTTTTAATTTCTGGCTCTACTATTATATCTATGAGATTTTAGGCAATTCAATCTTTCTGGGGTTACTTCACTCAAGAGCACTGGATGCTCCCTTGCACAGTTATCTTTATTCATTTCATTTTAAAAGTATCTACCTGAAATTTTATCTGACATGTGCAACACATCTAGTAGAGTATGAACCATATAATCAGTTAAATAAATTAGCATTTTGACCAAAGTTTAATTCGAAATTTGAGAAAAGACTTTTTAAACTTTTGAGTGGCATGTGGTGGTGTTCAAGGATTACTCTTGCCTTGATGTTCAGGGATTACTTCTGCAGAACCCAGGGGGACAAGTGTAGTGCTGAGGATTGAATCATGGTTAGCTGTATTTAAGACAAGAGCCTTAACTCATATACTATTTCTATGGACCTGAGTAAATAAATTTTATATGTCTTTGATACAGGACCAATAACAGGACTGCCACAAAAATGTACCAATGAAATGTATGGAACTTCTGTCTTGAGTAAATAACAGGAAAATTTCACATGCTATAATAGCAAAACGACTAAGACTTTATATTCTAAAAGGTAGCATTTTAATACATTAAATGTCAAGTTGGTTTTTTAGATGAGGCTCTGAAACCTTTTCTTTCTCAAATAACCTAATGGGATTAAAAATGAAAAACAAAATAAAATATAAAATCTAAGGTTTCATATATAAGTGGTAATAACCAAGGTAAGTTGATGAATGAATTGATATATTTTAAATTCAACTTCCATTTAAAGTTTTATACTTTAACTGTTGCAAGAAAGAGAAATTGCAGTGACCAATAAGAATACAATTTAGACAACATCTTGTAAAAATAAAACTGTGTTCAATCATTTTAAGTAATGTGGCTACTTTCCTTTTTTCTCCCTTGAATATGTTCTAGTGCATCAGATAAAAAGCAATCTCCTTCTAGCTAACAGAAATGCCTAGAAGTGATCAAGACAGCAAGCAAATATCTATGCAATTCAAACAGGGAGGGCTCAAAATTACTTCAAAGTATACCCTAATCTCTTTTCTTGCTGATAGTAAAATAGCATGCACTTTTTGTAATTGTTTTAATGACACTCATTAGGAAAATATAAGAAGTAGGGGTTGATAGGAGCTTTTGAGTTTAACAGAAAACAAGAAATTGGAGATAGGGTTCAGTTTGCTTATTGCTGATCTTCATCTTCTAAAATGTTAGAAGTAGTCTTTCTGTGTCAATTACTTATAACTAAAATAAGAACTTGGGTCATAAATATCAAGCCATTCAATTACTTTTCTGGAAGCATATGTGTTAACTTAAGAACAGACACAAAACTGAGCACGAAGTAACCTTAAGTGAGAATCCAAGATATGCCAGTAAATCACAGTATGACCTTCAGCAAGCATCGTAATATCTTATGACTCTTCCCTTGACTTCCAGACAGGCTGCTTTTGAGTCTTCTCAAGAAGCTCTTGTTTCAGCAAAAATCTTATAAAGTTACAGTTCTGTCATCCTTCATACACAGTTAAGCACCTCATCCCCAATCCTTAGTGTGTACGCCTCTTTAGCAAGAATACCGATTAGGCCGTTTTGCAAAAATCTGCGTGATCATTCATATCTACTTATAGTAATTTCATCACCTACTGATTCTGCTACTTAACTATAAATCCTCACTTTTCCTTGTACATAGTTGAGCTCAATCTCTTTCTCTTGTACAATAGCTTCTTCCCAATTGCAAAAGCATTGAATAAAATCTGTCTAGAGATCTATACCAAATTTCTGGTGAATATTATGCCATTGACAAAAACAAAATACAGTATATTCTAGATCTGATATTCTATATTTCTATAAAGTTATTGAACTGTGAGGGGAAAATCATGTAATCCTACAGGGCTATGCAAGCAACAGCGAACGGAGAGGGCCCCCTCCTCAGTCCCAGGTGTCCAGATAAGTGCCTAGGGAAAGGGGATATCAACATTTTCAGAGGTACAAAAACCAACAATGTTTGTGTGATCTTAGGACCTGGAGTGGGGCATGTCTTCCCCACAGTGGCCTCCCACTAAACCAAAGTTATTCCTCCCTTCCATATTGCATTTGACCCATATCCTGGCTTTTATACCCGATTCTCATGAGGGAAAACTAGGACCCCCAGCCATATTAGGCCAATAGTCCATTAGTCTATTCCAATAAACATACACCCCAAACTCACATAAATAATGGTGAAAACACGAATCAATACAACCCTAATATAAAAGTAATAGTAAGTTCAGGCCAAAGAATACATCTCCTGAATCAGTGCTAGAGTCCCCACACAAGTCACACAGGAACACCGAAGAGAAAGGTAATATCCCTGAAAAGGAAAAAGTGGACTAAGCTGCCCCAGAGTCTACATGGCAAGAACAGGGGGACACTTATAGTGTACTGGAGGATCCACTTCCAGATACCATGGCATCACGGAAACAATGCAGATCCCAATGGACAATGAATGGATGAAGACAAAACCCTGAAGTTTCAACAAGAAATACCCACATACGTAGTGTCTCTAATAAAAAAAAATCCAGAGAGGAAATGGTGAGGATGTTTAATGAGCTCAAAGAAACAAAGCATTAGATGTCCAATAAAATACAGGAGAATAGGAGAGAAACAGTGGAAAGAACCACAAAATACAGGAGGAAAGAGAGAGCAGAAATTAAAAAATTACAAACAAAAGTGTCATTAATAAAATTTTGAGTAGAGGAAAAGAATAGCTCACTGGGTGGCCTCAACATTAGAATGACAACAGATGAAGACAGAATCAGTGAGCTTGATGATGAGCTGCAAGAAAGCATTCCAGCAACAACAGAAGATGGAAAAGGATAAGAAAACTATGGAATGAATTCAAGAGGAACAGCATAAGAATCATCAGAGTCCCAGAGCAACAGGGAGGCAACCCCAATGAGGTAGGAACAGTTAAAGACATCATTGCCTTAAAGTTCCTAGAAGATGGATGATAGAGACATCCAAAACAAAGAAGCCCAAGTGGTACCGGCTGAAAAAGATGCAAATAAAAGCCTCAAGACCTATCCAAATCAGAAAACCACAGATAGAAAAATAATACTGCAAGCAGCAAGATCACAGAAGGAAATTTCATACAAAGGAGTGTCCGTGGATTTATATCAGACTTATCAGATGAAACCCAATGAGCACAAACAGTGGTGGGATATAGTGAAAAATTCAATGAAATGAATGCCTCACCAAGAATGCTTTACCCATTAGGAGCTCATCAAATTATAAGGAAAAATATATACCTTCATGGATATACAACTTAGGAACTTCACAGACACAAAACCAATTTTAAAAGAAGGACTGAAAATGCTACATTAAGACTCACCCAAAAAAATACAACAAACAGATACAGGAAGAGGAAACAAAACTATGACAATAATCTCCCTCAATGTCAATGGTCTACATTCACCAATTAAGAGATACAGGGTGGAAAAATGGATTAAAAATGGAATCCAATATTCTGCTGCCTATAAAAAATACATCTGAAAAGTCTGAGCAAACGGACTCAAAGTCAAAGGCTGGAAAACAATTCTTCACACAAACAACTCCGACAAAAAGGCTAGGAAGGCAATACAAGTATCCAACAACATAGATTTCAGGGTGAAAAAGGCTAGAAGAGATAGTTAAGGTCATTTCTTAATAAACAATGGATATGCATATCACAACGGTTTGAGGTTCTTCATATTCCTGAATCAACCAGATGCCATTGGGCTACATTGGCACGTGATAGGGTCCAATGGAAATGTTACTGGTGATGAATATCAGGAAAAGATTACAATCCTAAACATATACACACCCAATAACGCACCAGCAAAATACTTAAAACAATTGCCAACAGATTCAAAGAGAACATTGATCATTACACAATCATAGTTGGAGACTTCAAAACTACCTTGCAACCTCTTGATAGATAACCAAGAGTAAAACTCAACTAGGAAATCCTTGCTTTGAATGAAGAAATGGGGGAGAGAAGGCTAACATATATAGGACTTTTGATTCCCCAAAAGCCACGTAGATAATTTTCTCCAGTGCACATAGAACATTCTTAGACAGAAGACAACTAGGCCGAGAAACATACCTCAATGAAAACAAGAAGATAAAAATTGCCATCAACTATTCTTTCAGACCATCATGCACTGAAAAATTGAAGTCAATCACAAAAAGAAATGAAGAATCACATCAAAAATCTGAAAATTAAACAGTTCACTGCTGAACAACTCCTGAGTCATAAGGAAAATCAAAAAGTTCGAAGACTTCAGGAAAAAATCAGATCAAGAACACGAGCTACCAGAACTTGTGGGACAGCAAAAGCAGTGTTAAGAGGTAAGTTCATAGCTCTTCAAGTATTCATCAGGAAAGAAAGGGCCCACACAAAACAATCTGACTTCACAGACTAAGATCTTAGAAAATTACCAACAAAAAGGGGCCTAACCCTGACAAAAGGAAGGGAAATAATAAAAATCAGAGTGGTAATCAACGAGCTGGAATCACAAACAATAATCCAAAAGATGAAGGAAACCACGAACTGGTCCTTTTATTGAACAAACAAGACTGATAGGCCACTAGCAAGACTAAGAAATAAAAGGAAAGAGAGAATCCATATAAACCAAATCAGAAATGAAATGGGGGATAACACAACAGAAATTAAAAAGATCAGCAGAGATTACTTTGGGTGTCTGTATGCCATGAACCAAGAGAACTTTGAGGAAATGGTCAGATTCCTGGACCTCCCAATAACCTCCCAATGCTGAACCAAGAAGACTTTGAATATCTGAATAAGATTATAATTATCAAGGAAATCAATTCATCAGTCTTCCTAAACAAAGAAGCCCAGGTCCAATTGTTTCACTAGTGAAGTCTGCAAAACCTTTAAAGAGGACCTATTGCCAGTCCTCTTCACCCCTTTTCCAGGAATTTGAAGAAACAGAAACACTCCCAAACAGTTCTTATGAGGCACATAACCCCTAATACTCAGTAAAGACAGTGAATAACAAAAACGAAAATTACAGATCAATAGCCCTCATTAACACATATACAAAGGTGTTCAACAGAATACTATCAAACAGAATTTAAATAGTGTTCTAAAAGATCATACACTATGACCAAGTGGGAATCATCCCAGGGATGCAAGGATAGTTTGACATTTGTAAGTCTATCAACATAATGAAACATCAGTAAAAGAAAAAAATAAAAACCACATGAACATATCAACAGATGCAGAGAAAGAATTCGACAAGATCCAGTACTTGTTCATGATAAAAACTCTCAACAAAATGGGAATTTTAGAAAATTTCCTCAATATAGTCAAAAAACATCTACCACAAGCCCACAGCAATCATTATTCTCACTGGTGATGTGAACAAGACAAGGTTGACCACTATCACCACTTTTATACAATATATTACTGGAAGTACTTGCCATAGCAATTTGGGAAGAAAAACATTAAGGGCATCCAGATAGGAAATGAAGAAGCGATTTGCAAATGACATGATACTATACTTAGAGGGACCTAAAGCGCCCACCCAAAAGTTCCTAGAAACAACAGATCTGTATTGTAGAATGACAGGCTACAAAGTCATTAACCAAATCTCTGTGGCTTTTTCTATATGCAAATATCGATATTAAGAAACTGATATAAAATATATTCATATATTAACAAAACAATCCCGTTCACAATTGTGCTTCAGAACATCAAGTATCTAAGATCAGCTTAAGAGTATAAAGGACCTTTACAAAAGAAAACTACAAATCGCTGCATCAAGAAATAAGGACATGAGGAAATGAAAACAATTCCCCTGCTCATGATTGGGAGAAACAACTTTGCTAAATGGCAATACTCTGTTGTTGCAGGACTCCTAAGGGCCGCTGCATCTGCTCTGGAGTGCCTCCCCGAAATCGCTCCGTAGATAAGGGGGTAGTCTAAATGTGGCAGTTTATCCGACCATGTATGCTGTACTAGCTGGTATAAATATTCTCCCATGCTACCACAATCATCGTGGGACTGGCTAGATCTTACCAGCATATTAGCCTGGCCACACTGGACCCCTAAGTAATTAGACCAGAGAGAAATGCTGTTTGCTTCCAAGCAAACAAGCATGGCTCCCTGATATACTCAAAGGCAACTAAAATATAAAATTACAATGAAGTAGAAGAGACTTGTGAAGGCTTGGAGAAATATTTAACTGGCATTAGTATTAGTCCTTGGTACAGAGACATGCCATCTCAGAAACCCCCTTCTCTACACTACAAAGGCATTCCCAGGCAGATTTCGGCTCAAAACATTAGCATAGTAAAGGCCCTAGGTGAGGTGCAGGGAGGAGGGATTACCTAAGGGCAGTGGACCCTACCTGCTTTCCATAACAGTGGGAGGAAGGTCTGAGTTACAGGGGATATAAACTAGCTGGTTCCCGCTCTCCGGGTTTTCTTCTTTGTGGGATCTCTCCTTGTGAGCGCTCATTCCCCTTGGAAGCCTTTTCTCCTTTACACGTGGTGGTCGCCATCTTGGCCTACACGTGGCTGGGGTTCTAGCCTGGAATCCTAAGCACTGGGCCTTTCCTTTTGCTGATTTGTATACCTGAACCTGTGATAAGTAAAGCTTTTTAAAACTGCATTGGATTCCTGAGTTTTCATCCGTTCCTCGGCCCGCGGAGGTAGAAGGGAACTTCGCTTCCCGGCACTGTCGGG
>JAJIBD010010828.1:0-66165 GCA_021461705.1 Cryptotis parvus | reverse complement strand
CGGGCTGTGATAGGCTGGTCCACAGGGTGGAGTTCTGACGAGAGGGGAAGTCCGATGTGGAAAAACGGAGGCCCTCATGGAGTTGGGGGGGTCGTCTGGCTTGTTGTGAGGCTCTGGGCCGATTAAAAAAAGACTGCTGCAGGGTGCATCTCGATGAGCTGGGCTGCGATAGGCTGGTCTATAAATGATTTTTTGCAGAAACTGTAAAACTTAAGATTAATGCCAGAAACTTGGACATGGCCTTGCGTTCTCCCTCAGAGATGCCAAGTCTGGTCGATGCCACTTCACAGACAGCCCAAATGTATTAGCGCCTGCCAGGTCCATGGGACTCTCTTTGGTCCAAGCCAGAACTACCACTTGGCTCTGCAAACCAACTGCCCTTCTTGTCTTGCAGTTTCCAATTCATTCATGATTAACCTGAGAAGATAGGGATATCACAACAGAAACCACAGAAATCCAAAAGACCATGAGAGATTACTTTGAGAGTCTGTATGTCATGAAACATGAGAACCTAGAAGAAATGGATAAATTCCTGAAGTCCTATAATTTCTCACAGCTGAAAGAAGAAGACCTCCAATACCTGAATAAGCCTATCACCATCAAGGAAATTGAAACAGTAATTAAAAAGTATGCCCAAACACAAAAGTCTAGGTTCAGATGGATTCACTACTGAATTGTTCCAAACGTTTAAGGAGGACCTACTGCCAGTCCTTTTCAAGCTCTTCCAGGATATAGAAGAAACTAAAACACTCCCAAACAGCTTCTACTAGGCACATATCACCCTGATACCCAAAGATGGCAGAGACAACAAAAAAAAGAAAGAAAACTACAGACCAATCTCCCTGATGAACACAGATGCTAGGATCTTCAAAAAAAAAAATACTAGCAAGCAATACAAAGACTCATCAAAAAGATTATACATCATGACCAAGTAGGATTCATCCACGGAATGCAAGAATGGTTCAACATTTTCAAGTCAATCAACATAATACATCATATCAATAAGAGAAAAAAATAAAAACCATATGATCATATCAATAGATGCAGAGAAAGCATTTGACAAGATCCAACACCGGTTCATGATTAAAATCCTCCAAAAAAAATGGGAACTGAAGGAACCTTCCTTAATACAGTCAAAACTATCTACCAAAAGCCCACAGCAAGTATCACTCTCAAAGGGGAAAAACTAAAAGCCTTCCAGCTAAGATTGGGGACAAGACAAAGTTGCCCACTCTCACCACTTCTATTCAATATAGCACTGGATGTACTTGCCATAGCAATCAGAGAAGAAAAAGGACATTAAGGGCATCCAGATAGGGCAAGAAAGAAGTCAAGCTATCACTATTCACAGATGACATATTATACTCAGAGAACCCTAAACTCCCTACCAAAAAAGTCCTAGAAACAATAGACGCTTATAGTAGAGTGGCAAGGTACAAAATCAATACCCAAAAATCGATGGCTTTCCTATATACAAATAACCAAAGAGAGGAAAGGGATATTAAGAACACAATCCCATTCACAATTGTGCCACAGAAAATTAAATACCTAGGAATCAGTTTGACGAAGAATGTAAAGGACCTCTACAAAGAGAACTACAAAATATTAATTCAAGAAATAAAAAAGGGCACAAGGAAGTGAAAACGCATTCCCTGCTCATGGATCGGGAGAATCAACGTTGTCAAAATGGTAATACTGCCTAGAGCTTTATATAGATTCAATGCCATCCCTATAAGGATACCCATGACATTCTTCAAAGAAATTGACCAAACACTTCCGAAATTTGTATGGAATAACAAACCCTCACAGATAGCTACAGCAATCCTTGGGAAAAAGAAGATGGGAGGCATTGCCTATATGGCCTTTCCCAACTTCAAACCCTACTACAAAGCAGTGGTAATTAAAACAGCATGGTATTGGAATAAAAACAGAACTGTGGACCTATGGAATAGAGTTGAGTATTCTGACACCCATTCTTAAACACAAGATCATTTAATCTTTGATAACGGAGTAAAAAGTATGAACTGGAGCAAGAAAAGCCTCTTCAACAAGTGCTGGGAAAACTGGACAGCTATATGCAAAAAAATAAAAATCAGATCAAATGCATTAAAAATCTCATTATCAGACCTGAATCCATAAAGTACACTGAAGAAAATATAGGAAAAACCCCAACGAGATTGAAGCTAAAGGCATCTTCAAAGATGAAACACTGCTAACAAAGCAACTGGAAGCAAAGATAAACATATGAAACTGCATGAAATTAAAAAATCCTCTGCACCTCAAACGAAACAGTGACAATGATACAAAGACAATCCACAGAATGGGAAAGAATATTCACCCAATAATCATCTGATAAAGGGATATAACAGATACTAGTAGAACTTCACAAGAAAACAGCCAACCCCATTAAAAAATGGGGAGAAGAAATGAACTGAAACTTCGACAAGGAAGAAATTCGAATGGCCAAAAGGCATATGAAAAAATGCTCGTCATCACTAATTATCAGAGAGATGCAAATCAAAACAACAATGAAATACCATCTCACACCACAGAGACCATAACCAAAAGGGCAAGGACAACAAATGCTGATGTGGATGCGGGGAGAAAGGGACTCTCATCTATTGTTGGTAGGAACGCTGATTGGTACAGCCTTTTTGGAAAACAGTATGGACACCACTCCCAAAATTAGAAATTGAGCTCCCGGGGCGACCCAGTCATACCACTCCTGGGAATATACCCTGGGAAGTCAAAACACACAACAGAAACACTATCTGCACTTTTATTTTCATAACAGCACTATTCACAATAGCCAGAATCTGGAAACAACTAGGGTGCCCGAGAACTGATGACTGGATAAAGAAACTTTGGTACATCTACACAATGGAATACTATGCAGCTGTTAGGAAAAATGAAGTTATGAAATTTGCCTTTAAATGGGTGGACATGGAGAGGATCATGTTGAGTAAAATTAGCCAGAGGAAAAAAGACAGATATAGAATGACTGCATTTATTTGCATGATATTATATATATTTGATATAAATCAAATATCTATCTAGCTAGCTAGCTATCTCTATCTATCTATCAATCATATGAAACCAACAGGAGGTCTTGTCAAAGGTGGACTCTATCACAAATGTGTGGAAGTCAGAGATTAGGTAAGACGGAGACGGGAACAGTGTGCTAATAACTGTCGAAAGTGATAATATCAGCCTAGAGCATTGAATACAGGCAAAAAGATACACATGGTAACCTCTAAATGTATGTACTGTAATCCATAGTGTGTAAGGAAGAGAGAGAGAGAGAAAGAGAGAGAGAGAGAAAGAGTAAAAAGAGAAAAGAGATAAAGAACCTGCCATAGAGACAGATTAGGGGAGGGGGGGGGGGGAATTTGGGACATGATGATGGGAAATGGGCACTGGTGGAGGGATGGATGCTGGGACACAGTTAAGACCGAAACCCAATCATGAACTTCTTTGTAATCATATATCTCACAGTGGTATAAGACAAAAAAAAATATTAAAAAACACAAAAAAACACCCTACAAGAACTCCCTCCAGATTTATACTACCTGAAGTTCAAAATAGAAATACAGTGAGATGAAAAAAATATATTATTTATTATCGTGAAAATAGAGTAATTTAAAAAAATTAAACATTATTTAAGCACCATGACCAAAAAAAAGTTATAAATATGCCACATATATGCAACAGAATAAAACACATATGCCACAGAATAAAATCCTTAAAGAATTACTAGTGAAAATTAAGTTAAATATATGTATATACTTACTAAGAAGTTTTCTTATGACCCTAGCAATTGCTTCTCGATGATTCTCTCTGGATAGATCTGGTTTTGAAAAATAAACAAGAATAAATCAATGTGGTAAGATTACAGATATATTGGTGAGTTCTGAGACTGCCATTCAGGAAGGGATATGGAATCATCTAAGGAAGAAATTCAAATGAGCCTGCCATTATCATCACTGAATTAATGGTCTGGTAAGGAATGGAATAATATTTAAAACCTAACATTGTCATAACCTGCTCACAAAATTTTAACTAGGAAGGAGGTGGGAGGAAAAGATATCAACGAATATTTCAAAGGTTTGATTCACTAATGAGAGACTTTAAGTGAAAAGGATTCTTTAATTATGTATTGGTGACCCAAGTCAAGCAAAGAAAAATTACATCCTTGCAATTAATGCACCCCAGGGATTAATCTAGCAATGGTTACTAAATTTCCATTAATTTATATTTGGAATATTAAATAAATAAAACATTTATACCACTTGTATTAAAATTTCAACTTATTATAGATAGAAAAACACAGTATTATTTTTTAAGTATCAACATTCCCATTCACATAAATTTTAACCGTTCAAAAGCAAATCTAAAGGAACATTACAATAAATGAAAATGCCCATGTATAGAAAGCACCTCGGTACTCATTTACTTGGATCCCATCTGACTTTCACTGACTCTTTATATAATCAATTTCTCCATAAAAAGTTATCAAATAAATAACATTACTGTTACAAATAACAATGAAACTAGGAGAACTCTAAGATAGCTCCATTTAACCCTGAAATATGAGCAACTAACAATCAGTCCACATAAATTTACGGACAGGATTCACATACCATATTCAAGTCCAGTATACAATTTTGTCTCTTCCAAGGACACCATACTTGGCACCCTGTATAAAAACAAGAGTCCTTATACTTAATTAATGAGACCAAGAAAGAAGAATCTAAAGGGGAAAGTCTCATTACTAGAATGCTTAAAACAAAACACATATTTGGTTTTCAATACGGTAATTCTGTATGTTATCCTTTGAAGATTAATGCTCTTTTTTAAGGTGAATAATATGTCCTTATTGAAACAAAGTGTTACATTTAATAACTTTGGAGAAGAAAATCCACTGAACTTTAAACATAGTAAACATTAATAATATTCAGTACTCAATGTAAAAGCTTAGGTCTGATAATATATATTTACTCATACAAAATACAACATTATAATATAATAATAAAGGTTAAAACTATACACCAGAATTATAGCTAAATTTTATGCATTACAGCAGATAAGTAATCATCACCCTTCCCTTAGAGGCAGCCTTGAGCTAACATAGACAGCAGAATACTCCCACTTTTATAAAATTGTTCAGATGTACCAGCATTTCCTAAAGACTTACAAAAATCTTTTATAAGTATTCATGCTATCAAAACCAGACAAAGTCAGTGAAACTCATAAATAACAGGTAATTCACTTTTTAGTTGCATAAGAAGAGATTTGCACAGGAAAAAAGAAAAATTATTACAGAAACAAATTTCCTTTAGTGGAAAAATATACTTTAATTGCTAATACTCTTTCAAAATGAGATTCAATTCATGACTTTTTAAAAACAAGAATTATCATAAAAATTATCATAAAAAGAATTATCCAAAAAAAAAAGAATGTAGGCACAAATACCAAGGAAAAATGGAGAAAGGATATCCAATAAAGGCTATCAATAAACAGAAAAATGGATAGTAATTATGAATTACACAAAACTTAATAAAAAAGGAATCTGCATACCCAGTACTTATTATTGTTTTGTATTTATTATTGTATAATGCAATGGACTGAATCCAAAGCTTCAAACACTCATATTCTTTTATTTATTTTTTGTTTTATTTCGGTTTGTTTTTGTATTTGGGCCACTCCTGGCGGTGCTCAGTGCTTACTCCTGGCGGTGCTCAGAGATCACTCCTAGAGATGGGGGGAGGGGATAGAATCC
This sequence comes from Cryptotis parvus, assembly GCA_021461705.1. NCBI lineage: Eukaryota > Metazoa > Chordata > Mammalia > Eulipotyphla > Soricidae > Cryptotis > Cryptotis parvus. Next base: position 60,386 of record JAJIBD010010828.1, on the reverse strand, counting down.
AGGATGGAGCCACATACAAGGCTAGTGCTTTTCCAGCTCTACTGTCTCTCAGGCCCATATGTCCGATCTCTGTTGTTGAGTCAACTCTACCTTAACACCTAGAGTTAATGCCTCTGTGGATCTATGAAATGCCTGACAGCATTAAGGTGACTAAGATAGTGAAGTGGAACGGACAGGAAAGCCCAGAAGGCAGCACTACCTTACAGAGTTGCCAGAGAGGCTGTTTACCATGAATGCATTCACTACAACCTGATAAACACAAAATTCTTGTTTTCCACAGACTTTAAATTCCAAAGACTTGTGAAAATCTGGTTCATATTCTAAGGCTCCATGTCAAACTTTGGTTATAACTTAGAAAACTGAACATTCTGGGGGTGGTAGGAAACTGCAGACTCTGGCAGAGGGAAGTGAGACTGGTGAACAGAGGGGTGCTGGGTCACTGTATGTCTGAAACCCAATCATGAACAATTTCATAATTTATGATGATTAAATTTTAAAAATTTTTCTCACGATGTTATAATAACATATTTAATAAAAATTAAAAAAAACTGAACATTCTGTACTATAAAATTTCATTTGGTGAAAAGTATGTATATATTGAGAAACTAGTCAAACCCCCATCCAAAAAAATCAGATTCTATTACAATGAACTTTAAAGGAACAACTCTATTGAAATTAGATTTCACCTCAAAGTTGCAAAGACTGTGCACTAAACACAGCAAGCAAAGACTGAGCCCAGGGACCCACCTACGGCTCAACAGGACACAGGGCAGGATTTTTTAATCATGAGCTGCCACATAAGTTGCACGCATCTCTTTGCTGCAACTACAAACGCACGTAATTTTCTAAAGGACACAATTTTACCCTACCCAATCTATGTCGAGTGCCAAACAATATCAAACTAAGCATGCTTCTTAATTATATCACAAAGTTATTCTCAAAAACAAACCAAAAAAATTCAATCTCCTTATAACAACTTTACCTTATAAACAAAAAAATACTATTTGAATATTTCAAGCATTTTTCTTATTCGTATTCTGACTCTAGCAGCACCAACCACACTGTAAGTGTATGTTTCTATTTGACAGAACACAGGCTGGCACCCAGGGCTCCCTATGTGAAGCATTCGCTCTAGTCCCAGCCTTATTTTTAAAAAAATTTGCTTTGCTGAGGGTGTCCAATAAATGAGGCACATACCCTAGAGGTATGTTACATCTTCATCCCTATAATCAAACTTTCAAAAGTCCCAATAGGAATCTTGGCACTAAATCTTTAAAACCATTGGGGCCGGAGCAATAGCCCAGCGGGTAGGGTGTTTGCCTTGCATGCGGCCTGGGCCAGCCTGGGTTTGATCCCCGGCATCCCATATGGTCCCCCGAGCACTGCCACGAGTAATTCCTGAGTGCAGAGCCAGGAGTAACCCCTGAGCGCCGCCGGGTGTGACCCAAAAGAGCAAAAAAAAAAAAAAATCATGTGATACTCTATTAGTTTCCCTACTGCAAACTATGAAGTATGCATTACCATTCAAATTATAACGTGCAGTGTACGGGGCTGTGAGCCCTCAGCTAGTGCCCCAGATCGGGTTCCTTTTATGCTTATCTAAGATCTACTTCTTATTTGTCCTTGTCTAATAAATTTAACAGTTTTTCTACCGTAGTTACAATTGTTAGTGATTTGGTTTTTTCTGGGGAGGGGTAGGACTGGGGGTGCTGTGGCCACACCTGGCAATGCTCAAGAGTCACTCCAGGCACTTCTCAATCCAGGTTGGCTGCATGCCAGGTAAGTGCCCCCTGTCTGCTGTACTATCGCCCCAGCCAATTTGTGGTTCTGATATAAAGTTATTACAATCCTTACATAGGGTCACCCAGGTTTGATCTCCAGCATCCCACATGATTCCTCAAGCACTGCCAGGGGTAATTCCTGAGCGGAGAGCCAGAAGTAACTCCTGAGCATCGATGAATGTGCCCCCAAAAAATATATATACATACGTATACTTACATATGTATACATATGTATGCATATTTTTCTGTTACGTATATCATATTTTGTATATTATGTATGTATATACATACATATACGTATATGTGTATATATATACACATATATGTATGTATGTATATATATATATATATCTGTCCATTTACCCAAGTAAGACTTTGTATTTCTTTTGAAGTCACGTTATAAGCGTCTGGGTCTCCATCCTATATTCTGCTTTTTTTTTTTTAGTTTTGGGGCCACACCCAGCAATGCTCAGAGGTTAGTCCTGGCTCTGCCCTCAGGAAATTACTCCTAGTGGTGCTCTGGGCACCATATGGGGTTCTGGGGATTGAACCTGGGTTGGCCGAGTGCAAGGCAAGTGGCCTCCCCACTGTGCTGACCCCCTATATACTCTGCTTTTTAAAAGCGCTTTTAGGCATATCATTTCAGTTAAATACACAAGAGCCACACACAGTTTACCTCAGAACAGCCCAGGTCTGGGTACTGACAGTTGTCTTGCTGGAAAACAATGCACAGTTCCTTTCTGTACCTCTCAGTCATGCCCATATTTTCTGAACTAACCGACACCCACAGTTAGTTATGTCCCTGAAGGCAGAGCTTGTAGACAAAGTTCATCTATACATGGACCCAAACAGTACAAACCCCGTTCACTGTTCAACTGTATAAAACCGAAGTCAAATACCATCACTCCCCTTACCCATACTGAAATTCATTTTGAGCATTTCCTGTTTCATTTTATAAATAGTATTATCATTTGACCTCAGGGACAAAGAAAAAAAAGTTCTAGCAAAGAATTTCAATACAACACACTGTAAACAATACAAACTACACAATTATAATGAAGTTAAATCATTTTCATAGCAACATAAACAGTGCTGAGTCACCTAATTTATAAAGCATGTTCTCCGACTTATGTGTGAGAAAGAGAGAGTAAGATTCGCACCAGTATGCTATATGTGTACTACTAAAGGCGAAAGTGGCTAGATTTGCAAACAATAACTGGTGAGAATGTACAAAGAAAAAGGAAATGACTAGTAACAGGAAATCTACTATCTACTAAATATGCAAATGAAAGTTTATCATTAAACAACTGTAAACAGTGATTTTTCCTGTTTAAAAATAAAAAGGACACACTATGTGTTCCAACAATCTCTTCACAAATGAAAACAGAAAAGGCGTAAGTCAAGCCACTGACAAACAAATACAAGTGAGCCATGAGAGAGAACTGGTCTACTTCTGAGCCCTATCACAGTTCAATCCTGGCCTCACAGCAGCCGCAGAGGCACAGGGAAAGCTGGCTTTTCGTCACCCTGTGGAAAGGGTTTTCCTAAGGAAAGAGGAGCATCGGCACTATGCTCATGCCTGACACACAAGCTTTAAAATCTGAAGCGAACAGTGAGAAGGTGAAATAGGAGGAGCAGGTTACTCACCGGGGAGCAGAGACTGTTTCCTTCCCTGAGAGCAGCTGTCCCAGCTGAGCTGGGAAGTTTCCTGGAGGTGCCAAGAGAGGTTAGCTAGCCCCGCCCGCAGAACAGCTCATCCTTTCACAGTTCACAGCTCTCAACTCTGAGGCCTTAACATTTTAGTGCAAAGCTAGAAAAAGCTGAGATCCTAAGAATGATTTGACTATACTCTATCAAAGGAAAGGGGTACAAAGTCAAGATATACTTAAGATGAAATATGATCACACCAGTACCTTGAGTTTGGTTTAATTGAATCACCATGCAACAGACCATTGCCAAGCTGTTCACGTTGCGTTTAAGTCATACAGTGTTCCAACACCCATCCCTCCACCAGTGCACGTTTCCCAACACCAATGTGCCCTACCCCCACAACCTGGTAACCCTGTTTTTTAAAAAGATGTTTTTTTGTATCCCGAGATAACTTAAAAAGACAGTGGAACTGCAATGGGAGAGCAATTTGAGAATTATAGAAATTATAGGAAGAGTCCAAAATTCCTGAATGACCCTGGAGAGACATTGAAACAACTCTACAACTCTATAGGCAGAAGAACTATGAGGACCAACTATACACAAAATTTTATCTTAAAATATTAACTAAAGATTTCAAAAGAAAAATGGAGAGGTTTCCATTAATACTAATACAGCAACCTTGATATGTTAAAAAAAAAGTCAAAGCCCACTAAAATAAAATTGTTTTAAATTGAAACAAAACTAAAAATTTGCCAGTATTTTGAAATAGTAATATACAATAAATACAAGATGTCTGCTGAAAGGCCAAATGAACAATGTCCATACCCACTGGCATATCATTTACTTGTAGACTTAGGAAAATCAACTCATTTCGTTGATCTTCAACATTGACAAACATTTTGTCAATCTACCACACAGTACAGAAATCTACTTTTTACATATACTAGTCATTTCCTCAAACAATGGAATTTTAGACCACATCAGATACTCTATTAAGAGCTAAGCTATAGTTTCTTATAGGAAAACTCAAAACTAAAACTTCTATTTTTCAGTTACTGTAATTTTTCAGAAGATAAAAACTACTTTAGGGCCGGAGCGATAGATAGTCCAGCGGGTAGGGCGTTTGCCTTGCACGTGGCCAACCAGAGGTTCGATCCCGGCATCCTATATGGTCCCCACGCAGTGCCAGGAGTGATTCCTGAGCACAGAGCCAGGAGTAACTCCTGAGCATCGCTGGGTGTGGCCCAAAAAAGCAAAAAACAAACAAAAAAAAACCCTACTTAAAAAAACTCAGAAAACTTAATACATAATCTAACAAAAAAGCAATATGAATATTTTTTAACTGAGGTTTATAAAATTTAAATACCAATTGAAACTTGCTATAGATCTGAAGTACCAGACCCGTACCACCAACGGCCTGTTTCTCAGAAAATGCATCCCTGACCACAGGGCACCACAGCTATTTTGTTACTCACAGGACTGACTTCATAAACATCTTAAGAGTAATTCAGAAGGCATCTTTCACAACTATGTGTTCCCTTTTCTCCCCACAACTTGTAAATTTTACTCTATTTCCATGGAGAACAAATGTACAAAGTAAAAAGCTTTATATTCTTCTACTAGTTTTGACTTGACTTGCTGATGATAATCTCCAAGAGTTATGCTCTTTTTTCTCACTAAGCATTAAATTTAGTATCGAAGAACAATGGTACCACCAACTATTTGATTATTTTTTCAAGTCAGATATTTAAAAGCTTTTTCCAATTATTTACCTATAGCTGAATAAGCATTCAAGAAATTTTATTATATGATACTCTGGTGAGAACTAAACTTATAATCAACCAAAAACAGTTAAATGTTATAAAAACGAAAACACAAAAAATTGCACGTTTTCAAAATAAAATCTCACATGGTGATAAACCGCTTAAAAATTTTTTTTTCTGTTAAGCATTAACTCAAAACTCTATGAAAATGTTACAAAAGAACCCTAAAGCTGTGTGTTGCTCAATGATTAAGATAACTGAACATTTTGTGTTTCATATATTACTTCATTAGCATTATTAAATATCTAAGTATTTTCATTATACTTTAAAAATATTAAAATATATCAACATATATAATAAATATAATTTTATATTACTTCATATTAAAATTCTACTATAGTACAAATTTCTAAAAATCTAAAGCTTTTAGTGTAAATTATATTTTAATTTTTCCTAGGAAAAACCTATGATACACAGGATTAATCTTATTGCTTATAATACACAGCATTGTAGATTAATAATCTACTTACCTATATTTCATGGTATAAAGAAAACTCTTAAATGGTTTTTTTAGTAATAAAAATACACTTCATTATACAAAAGCCTAATCAGCTTTAGAACAGCAAAATAAAGAAAACTTGTGTCGTAATGCAAATTTTTCTTCTTTTTCTTTAGTGGGCACACCCAATAGTGTTCAGGGCATATTCCTGGCACTATTCTCATACACAGTGCTGGGCATCAAATCCAGGTCAGCCGCATACAAGATAAGCTCCCTATCTACTTACTATCTCTCCAGCACTCCCATGCACATTCTTCCTGAAGAATAAGTACTTTAGCCCAAAGCCTCCTCAGCTGACTCTCAGCAGAGCATCCTACAAACAGCTCGACACTCATGACCTTCTAATCGTGTACACAGGGTCAAGCTCTTGGTCTTCGATAAGTAATTTGGTTAAATAATCACTCATCATCAACACTTCCAAGCAGTTTGGAATTTACTGATTTAATAAATCAGTATTTATTTACTGATTTAATAATTAGGCTGTGTTTGAGAATTTTTAGCATGCCATAACAAATTCTTATTGTACAGGTCATCAAAAAACTGAAAATCATTTCTTTAACCCTCTCTCTTTTAAATATTGCTTAAAATTCATCTTTAACAAAAGTTAGAAGGTAAATCTGCTCTTACATCAAACCATAAAATACAACAAAAAAAAATTTTTTAAAGAAAAAAATACTTAGGCAAGCTTAAAACACATCTCTTTTGCTGAATTGATCTTAATTATCCCTCTTAAAGACCCCTAAAATTCAATGCCTAGTAACTGCTATTAGTGTGAAATAACAAAAAGATATGACTCCAAACAATAATTATGTAGAACAAGGGGAAGACAAGCAAGCCACACTAAAAAATTTAAAGATTTTTTTTCTGTAAAATCAAACAAGAAATCCCCTAATCCTGTATGTGTGTGTTTTAAAGGTTAACTTCTCATTTTTACATAATTTTTAAGCTGCTCATCAGTGAGATGGTGAGAGAAAATGATCTGAGATGGTCACCAGAAACTAGCCACTGTCATCTAACAGACAAACTGAAATGACATGCTACTGATGTAATTAAAATTCATCTTTCCACCACTTAGATGGAAGCATCACAGATAAGAATAACAAAACTTTTAAATTTCATCAAAAGTAACAAAATGCTGAAAAGCACTCAAAATCATGTAAACCATGCAGTAGATTAAAAAGTTCAAAACTCTAGCAAATTTTTGTTTTAAAAATAAAAACAAAACACTTTTCTATCAACATTGACATTACCACAGACCAAAAAAATGCATTTTCAATAAGCTCATTCATCATATCTTAGTATAAAATAACGTGAATTTATAACTCCAGGTTTTTTCAAAACTGATTAGCAATGAAGGCTACTTTTTCTTCGTACCATACAAAAATCTGAATAAAGGCCAAACTGTAGCTCAGGGATTTTATAAGTGATAGAAAAAATACTCCAGTAATAAAATTAGTGAATCCCTCTGTGACTGGATGTAAATGACAAATGGCAAAACAGTAGAAATATGGAAAGTAGTTCTTTTTACTTACAAGTTAGTCACTGCCTCTCCTTTCAATGGAGGTAGGAGGTTTCCCTGAGCCAATTAAACAATTGTGTACTATAGTCAGACTCTGTAGAACATCATCTCTAAAAAAAAAAAAAGATTTTCATATTTTAGAAGACTACAAACTCCTATTCAACAAAGCTGTATCAGAGGCCCCCAAAGATTACCAAGTTGGAATACACGAAACTGAAACTAAGACATGTCAAGTCTATTCACTTTAGCTCGCTGATAGGACAAAGCAGTTAAACACATTCTTACACTTGAATAGACCTGCTGTTTTAAACAGGTTCTACACAATCATACGTAACATCAGACTTCCCTTTGTGAAACAACTGTTTACCAAACCACTGACAGAAAATGGATACCGAGGATTTCACCTTTCACTTTGGGCCCACCAGCTATGGTCTGAGGCTACTCTGGGCTTGTACTTAGGAGTGAGCCTGGCAGTGCTCAGGACACCGTATGCAGTCCCAGGAGTTGAACCAGGGCTGTGGCCATCACAACCATACGCAAGTACCTTTCACCTTTATAAACTAACTGTGTATTCCAGAAAGTAATTTAGGTCAGCCTAAATCAATGTTTCCCTCCGCTAAGGCTATTAAGCCACTGAATTTGCTTAATAATATCGGGGGCTGGAGTGATAGCACAGCCGGTAGGGCTCTTGCCATGCATGGTGACAACCTGGGTCTAATCCCCTGCATCATGTGAGTACCACCAGGAATGATTCCTGAGTGCAGAGTCAGGAGTAAGTACTGAACATTGCCGAGTGTAGCTGAAACCCAAAAAATACTTCCTAATATTTGGCACATAATCTTTGCACTATTACTTTAGGAACTTAGCCTGGCAAGCTGCTCGTGTAGTATTTGATATGCCAAATACCAGTAACATTTATATTAGGTTGTTCCCGTGACCTAATATAATGGTTTTAGGCTCTTTGTGTTCCTGGAGCAAGCGGATGCCTTTGGGTTCTCCTAGCATGAGACAGGACATATGGAGATATTATTGGTGCCCGCCCTAGCAAATAGATGATTAACGGGAAGATTGTGATCGTGATCGTGATTTTAAACTACAACAATCATAATGGTCTCAATTGCTTCCTATGAAAGTCTCAAGGAAAGGGAATAGAAATATTATAAAGATATTTACGCAACATTAATGTCAAAAATATGAATTATCAGAAAAACAGCCCAATAAAATCGAAGCTGAATCTTGATGAAAGGCATTTCTTGACAAAACCTATACACACTCACAAAAAGACATGCAAGTAAAAATCGCTGAGTAAAAGACACTAAAAACAACCCCCAAAAAAAAACACTGATGTTTTCTAACTGGTTCAAAACAGTGACAAAACTTTTGTTCTTTGTAAGTGGGTTCTTGACTGCCCTTATGAAATACTCAAAACACAGTGAAAATGAACACAACAGAAATATCAGAGAAAAGGCTAACATTTTTTAAAAAAAATTATTTATTTTTTTTTTTTGGGGTCACACCCGGCACGCTCAGGCATTACTCCTGGCAGTCCCTGGGGGACCAAACCCGGGTTGGCAGCGTGCAAGGCAACCGCCCTACCCGCTGTGCTATTGCTCCGGCCCCAAAGGCGAACATTTTTAAGTGTGCAACCATTTAGCAGTAATTGCTTAAATACAAAAACTAACCGAGACATTTCAAGTTCTCCATCTCCACAACGCTGGAGTTTGATAAGCTCAGGCTGAAGAAAAGAGTCCAACAGATAGAAGGCAAAAGCTACTTCTTCAGGAGAAGGGACGTGCCACTGGATCCCCAGATTCCACAGGTCCCCAGGCTTACCCCAATCCTAGAAAAGAAGAGCATTTCTTTTTCAAGCCAATTTCGTTCTTCGATAAAGAGAAAGACAAAGCATTTCTTTATTGGTTTGGGGGCCACACCTGCTGTGCTTGGGGCTGACTCCAGGCTCTGCACTCAGGGATCACTCCACGTGGGGCTTGGGGACCCGAGATTCTGGAGACGAAACCTGGGTGACTGCATGCAAGGCAAGTACCCAATCCACTGTCCTATCTCTCTAGCACCCTTAGACACAAGCGTTATTTATTTATATTTGGTGTGTGTGTGCTCAGGGGGCCATATGAGACACTGGGGACTGAACCTAGGGTTGGCTGAGTGCAAGGGAAAGCACCCTACCACCACATTACCACTCAGGCCCCCGAGACACAAAATTTAAAGGTTTAAAAGAAAACATGTAAATTTTCCAGACCAAGGTAGCAAATATATTCACCCCAGGAGAGAGCCCATTACCCCCTAACATTCCTGATCAATCTCTCCGGGGCCAGGGAGACAGCTAGAAAGGCAGAGTGCAGGCTGGCTCAGGAACCCGGGTTGCCATCAGATACAGCCCCTGTCTCCAGCACCTCCAGGCCCGAGCAGAGCTGCACTGCTGGCCCGAGCACTGACCCTGAGAATTCCCGGACATGGCACCCAAGGTTCTCTGAGGACAAAACGCCCAGAACAATGGGCAATGTGAACAGAGGAGAGGACCCACACCAGGTATCAAGAAATGACTGACTGATCAAAAACATAGTAATAAACTAAGCAAAAAACACCTCCTTGAAGAGACATGCAAATAGGAGTGAAAAGTAAGTCTTTAGCAGTCAGAGACACATCAGGCCATTTCACAAACAGGAGTAGGAAGTCTCGGGCCTCGTGCATTTTCCAAGTTGAAGTGACACAGGAGAGAGCAATTTCTTTACACAAGAGTAAAAACCCACACTTGAATTCCGCAGGAACCTACCCACCACGCCCCTGAGTCCTCGGTCTGTGAGGATGCTTACCTTGATTGGAAAGTACTCGGAGGGAGGCTTGTCAAAGCCGCCGGGCACGCTGCAGTATTCCGTCGGGTAGATGAGTGTGGTAGAGCGAAGAAGGTGATGTAGAAGGTTGCAAGCCAGCGTGTAGCCTTGTTTGCAGGTTAAATGCAGGGTTCTCTGGAGAATCTTCACAAGCTGTTCCTTGTAAAGAAGCAACTTCTTCCCATCCACTCGACTAATCTAAAAAGAGAAAGGAAACAGTTCAACAAAGTTTAAAAGATCAAGAATCAACAGTTATTGTAATTTTTTTTTTAAATCAATGTTTATTAGCTAACGCAGCCTGAAGTGAAGGAATCTCTTATTTGTCTGCCCCCTGCCCCTGCCCCGGGTCCGAATCAAACCCAGGGCTTGGCACATGCAAGGTCAGTATACCTCTGAGACACAGTTTCGGCCAGGTGTTTTGGAAAATGCCTCTACATCTTAGCCTTGAGTATTTCTTGAAGCCTAGCAATTATTTATATTTTTGATCAAACACATATTTTCTGAATTTAGAATCTCATCTTTCGCATCCTTTTCAGCAAAATAGGATTTCCTTGTTCTCTACTTCGTAAGCTATCCCATACAGAAAACGGAAGTTTGTTTGGTAGCTAAATATAGCATGTAGCAGAGAAAAATGAATTCGCAAACCTGATAAAGTACTTAATCATGAGTCCACTCATAGATATTGATCAATAAAAAGGCAAGAAAAAATGTTGAGCGTGGAGTTGTCAAGAATTCTTGCTTTTTGATAATCAGAGAAAGAGGTTTCTGGATTTCTACAGTCATATTAAGAATTTTTTTTTAATTTAACAATTTTTCATGTGATTTTTTTTTCAGAAAAAGGATAAAAAACAACCAAAAAGCAGGTTTACAGTTTCACAGTAATATTTTCTTATTCTGAAGATTTACAATACCTCAGATAAAAGTTGAAGATTCCATAGTAACTCCTTATCTAACTCTTCTTCATTTAATACATCATCATCTAAAAATGGCAAAATAGTATCAGGGTAAAAAACCTATGTATCCAACTAAATACATCATTGACAATGCTTACATTCAACAGGGTCCCTTAGGGAGGCCTTAGATTCATTCACTCTTCCTGAGGCTGAGTGTGCCAGAGGAGGGGGACATTCGATTTTCAAGAAAATAAACCCATCAATTAGGCCGGTTTTCTGCCCCTCGCATCTTACAAAATAAATTATTTTTCAAGGCAACCTCTGTACAGTTCATTACATAATAAACTTTTGTAGGCAATGGTCAACCTAAATGACCACTTATATTTTGAATAATTTCCCTCAAAACAACAAAATTAAAATGCTGTAGAGCTCCAAGAATATGCTTTCACCAACAGAGCTCAGACACCAAGAAAGAACAATGGCATGGACTTACTCATGGTAAGCTGAGTTATAACACTGCAGCAGCGGGGAACAAACAGCTTCAGAGATTCCTCAGGGCAGCACTGAAACATGTTTGATTAAATAATTTAAAAAATCATTTTTCGTCAAGGCAACACTAGCTTCCAACATTATTCGGGCTCAGCTCTATTTCTGTTTGTGTTTTTGGCCACACCCAGCAGTGCTCAGGTTACTCCCGGCTCCATGCTCAGGTGACAATGTGGCATCGGGAACCGAACCCAGGTCTCCAGCATGCAAAGCACTATGCAGGGGCTCACTGGGCTCAGTCTTAAAGTCACCTCTCTGGCCCTCTGACTCCTGTTCTCTCTATTTTTTTAATATAGAGGCTCCACCCAGTCGTGCCTGGGGCCATGCTACACATAAAGCCTTGGCAGGGCCAGGCAATGCTCCATACACTTCGACCATTTGTGCGCCCTCAATTACCCAACACTGCACTCAGGACTGTAAATTCACACTACTGCAAATATGCTTGGTGGCCAACCAAGCAGAGGTTGGTTAGAGGTATATAGCAGATTTTAAAGGTATATAGCAGATTGTTTAAAGTATCAGAAAACCGTATACAAAGGTTTTCATCGAACAAATTATCCATAGTAAAATTAATCAGTAAAACGCCAAGGAGAAGTACTGAACGTGAAGCAACAGCAACTATCACATCCCTTTGACAGCTAGGCAGTCACACCCAAGGTCAAATGACCAATAACGCTCGCCCCATACATTTTAAAAACAAATACTCATGCCCTATAAATATCTTTTAAAAGCGCAAATATTCGGTAGTCACAAAATATACACTAATACTATTTTTAGTGATAAACAAGAGGGCTGGAAGCAGCTACTGAAAGAACCACAAAAAGCGTGCTGGTCATCACTCCACCCATCGAAGGAAGCCAAACTCACCTTCACAGCAGCACGGCACATGTCCGCCACCATGCGGCCTGCTACTCTAGTTTCAAATATATGTGAAACTGAAAAATTGAAGACCTTCTGAAGGGCCACCTGTTAAGATATATGAGAGCAAAATGTCTAATCAGATTTTAAAGACAATGAAACATCTACAGAACGGAAGAAAATGATTTCTAATTTGTTTATTTTAGTCCAGTTCAGACTGGACTAATAAACAAGTTAGGAATGTTTAAGCCTATGAATCTGTGGAACTGCTTTTACATGTCTTGGGTTTTTACACACTGGCAGAGCTCACTGACTCAGAGGCTCCATCACAACTGCGCCATATTCTACCCAGAAGGAGTTTCTAGTAACGTTACATCTAGGGCACAATATTGAGATGAGACCCAGCATAAACAAAAACATCTGAGACATAGAATTTATTACAGGGGGGCAGAGCAATAGTACGTGGGAAGGGTATCTGCTTTCTAGGTGGTCAAGACAGACTCAATCCCTGGCACCACTATGGGCCCCCAAGACCCCCAGGAGTGATTCCTGAGTGCAGAGCTAGGAGTAACCCTGACCATCACTAAGTGTAACCCCAAAATAAATAAAAATAAAAAAGATTTTGTTACAGGAAACACTAAACATAAAAAACTATAGTTGTTGGGCAGGATGAGGTTGCAGGTTGAAGAGATAAATTTCATTATATGAAAACTTTTACCTGCACGGCAGAGCCTGGCAAGCTACCCGTGTTGTATTTGATATGTATGCCAAATACCAGTAACAATTATAGACCTCATTCTGGAATGAATTGAGGCTCTTTATGTTCCTGGAGCAAGCAGATGCCTTGGGCTCTACTAGCATGAGACAGGACATATGGAGATGTTACTGGGGCCCGCTCGAGCAAATCGATGATGAACGGGAAGACAGTGATACAGTGATATGAAAACCTCACCTGATCTAAAAAATCTGAAGCAGTTTAATTTTATAATCACATCATAGAATTTTACTGGCACCTGCTCAAGAAAATCGACAAATAACGGGATATCAAGTGATCAAGTGAACAAGTGACAGAATTTTAAACCAAATAATTGGTCATAAAAGAATAAACTCTAGATGTCACACATAATTGCTAAAAACATTAACAATTCCACTCAAGAAATTTCGGTTAAACAAAAGCTTAATTATAATTTATGTATACATCTCAGTAAAAAGTTTATGCATCTTTAAAGAAGTTCAGCTTTTCATTTGACAAGATCCAGCACCCGTTCATGATTAAAACCCTCCAGAAAATGGGAATTGAAGGGACTTTCCTCAAGATAGTTACAGCCATCTACCAAAAGCCCACAGCGAGCATCATTCTCAATGGGGAAAGTTGAAAGCCTTCCCCCTGAGATCAGGGACAAGACAAGGTTGCCCACTCTCACCTCTTATATTCAATATAGTACTGGAAGTACTTGCCATAGCAATCAGAGAAGAAAAAGGACATCAAGGGCATCCAGATAGGCAAGGAAGAAGTCAAGCTATCATTATTTGCAGATGACATGATATTATACCTAGAGAACCCTAAACTCTCTACCAAAAAACTCCTAGAAACAATAGACACATATAGTAGAGTGGCAGGATACAAAATCAACACGCAAAAGTCGGTGGCTTTCCTATATACAAATAACGAAAGAGAAGAAAGGGATATTAAGGAAACAATTCCATTCACAATTGTGCCACAGAAAATCAAATACCTAGGAATCAACTTACCCAAGTGTGTAAAGGACCTGTACAAAGAAAACTACAAGACACTGCTCCAAGAGATAAAAGAGGACACAAGGAAATGGAAACATATTCCCTGCTCATGGATGGGGAGAATCAACATTGTCAAAATGGTAATACTCCCTAGAGCTCTGTACAGATTCAATGCAATCCCTATAAGGATACCCATGACATTCTTCAAAGAAATTGACCAAACAATCCTGAAATTTGTATGGAACGATAAACCCCCAAGGATAGCTAAAGCAATCCTCGAGAAAAAGAAGATGGGAGGTATCACCTTGCCCAACTTCAAACTGTACTACAAGGCAGTAGTAATTAAAACAGCATGGTATTGGAATAAAAACAGACCCGTGGACCTATGGAATAGAATTGAGTATCCTGACACCCAACCTCAAACACATGATCATTTAATCTTTGATAAAGGTGCAACGAGTCTAAAATGGAGTAAGGAAAGCCTCTTCAATAAGTGGTGTTGGGAAAACTGGGCAGCGACATGTAAAAGAATGAATTTGGACCTGTGTCTAACACCATGCACAAAAATCAGATCAAAATGGATTAAAGATCTCAATATCAGACTTGAATCCATAAAGTACATTGAAGAAAATATAGGAAAAACCCTCCATGACATTGAAGCTAAAGGCATCTTCAAAGATGAAACATCACTAACAAAGCAACTAGAAGAAAAGATAAACATATGGGACTACATGAAACTAAAAAGCTTCTGCACCTCAAAAGAAACAGTGACTAAGATACAAAAGCAGTCCACAGAATGGGAAAGAATATTCACCCAATACCCACCTGATAAGGGGTTAATATCCAGGATATATCAGGCACTGGTAGAACTTTACAAGAAGAAAAAAAACAACCCCATCAAAAAATGGGGGAGAAGAAATGAACAGAAACTTCAGCAAGGAAGAAATTCGAATGGCAAAAAAACATATGAAAAAATGCTCATCATCACTAATCATCAGAGAGATGCAAATCAAAACAACAATGAGATACCACTTTACACCACAGAGACTGGCACATATTCAAAAGAACAAGAACAACAAGTGCTGGCGTGGGTGTGGGGAAAAGGGACACTCATCCATTGTTGGTGGGAATGCCGGCTGGTACAGCCTTTCTGGAAAACAATATGGACTTTCCTCCAAAGACTAGAAATTGAACTCCCATTTGACCCAGCCATACCACTCCTGGGAATCTACTCTGGGAAGCCAAAAATACGCAGCGGAAACACCATCCCTACTTTTATGTTCATAGCAGCATTATTCACAATAGCCAGAATCTGGAAGCAACCAGAGTGCCCGAAAATCGATGACTGGATAAACAAGCTTTGGTACATCTACACAATGGAATACTATGCAGCTGTTAGGAAAAATGAAGTTATAAAATTTGCCTACAAATGGATAGACATGGAGAAGATTATGTTGAGCGAAATTAGCCAGAAGGAGAGAGACAGATACAGAATGACTGCATTTATCTGCATAACATAAATATATAGGTACATATTATGATACCAATATCCAAGGTCAAGTGAAACATATATCAGGAGGTCCTGTCAAAGGTGGAAATTATCACAAACGTGTGGGATTCAGAGGCTAGGTAAGACAGAAATGGAATAGTGTGCTAACAATTGTTGAGGGTACTAATGCCAACCTAGAACTGAGCATTAAATAGAGGCAAAAAGATACACATGACAACCCTTTAATGTATGTTCTGTAATCCATGGTCTGGGGGGAAGGAAAAGAGAAAGAGAGAGAGAAATGGAAAGAAATAAAGAACCTGCCATGGAGCAGGGCTGGGGGAGGGGGAGGGAACCGGGGACGTTGGTGGTGGGAGATGGGCACTGGTGGCGGGATGGGTGCTGCAACACTGTTTGACCAAAACCCAAATATGAACTTTTTAATTGTATATCTTTGTAATTTTAAAAATAAAAAAATTAATAAAAAAAATAAAATTAAAAAAAAAATAAAGAAGTTGAGCTTTTAATCTAAACATATTAAATAGTGATGATCTCAGACAAAAGGAAAAGAAACAGAAATGCAAGCGTAATGTGGTCAGAAAGACAAATGAAACCTAACAGGATTAAGCAACGGGGGTCAACCCATAGTCTGATATTTTATATTAAGGATTTAATTCTCAACATATGATGACATGAAAAAATTCAACACTGATTACACATTTTTAAAATATAGCTGAGGGGCTGGATTCATAGCTCAAAGGGCTGGGCCATACACTCAGTAAGAATTAAATACCTACATGCTTCTTGCTTACACTTTTATGTGTTTCTGTTTAGAAACAATTTAACAAAAGTTGATTTTTTTTAATATGAGCTCCTATAATCGATACCTAAAGAAGTTAACTAAGAGAAATTATTTTCTCCATCTGACACATCCCAGCTGTCTCATGAGAAACTAGACAGCACCTCTGCTGATCCTAATGGAAATAGCAGGATCCAAAGCCTCAGGCCAGCTTGGTGCTGAGCACCTGTCTTCACACTTCGAGGCCCTGTGTGACCCTTTGTGCTTAGGGCTGAGTGATTGCTGTCAAGATCGAGGCCCTGAGTATGACTCTTAGTGCTCGGGGCTGAGTGCCTGCTATCAGGCTTAAGGCCCTGAGTATGACTCTTAGTGCTCAGGGCTGAGCGCCTGCTGTCCGGCTCAAGGCCCTGAGTGTGACCCTTTGTGCTCGAGGCTGAGCACCTGCCGTCAACATCAAGTCATGATTCTGACCCTTACATCACTACATAGGCCCAGCAGTGCTGTTCTTTGGATCTTCAGCAAACTGCAACACAATGTGTCACTAGCAATCAACTCGTACCTTTGTTTAAGACAATAACTACAAGGAAAGGGGAAAACAGACTAAAAAAACAGAAACACAAAGAACAAAATCACCAACAGAAAAGTACAAAACCCAAAAGCGTAGGCACTCAACAGGTGCACACAGGATGAGGGTTCTATGGCATGAGCCGAGGACGAGGCAGAACACATGTCCAACCTCAGCAAGAAACAGACAAACATTTCCCACTTCCACACATCTGCTGAGTAGGACTCTGTGGTTGCCAACGATGCCAGAAAAAGGAATCTGAGGCAAGTGATTTGTGAACCCTAAAGACCAACTGTGTGCCTCTTCCTGATCTTAATAAGGAGAGAAGGCACACACTATAAAGCAATGGAAGTTTGACTTTAAAGTCTCACAAATAAAAAAACTTCAGTTTAGTTTTCCGCAGCAACACACTCTTACCATAAATATTTCTTTGGAACACTGTGTGAGGATTGTGCTAAACGTGGAGGACAGACCTAACTCAACCAAACTCTCCAGGTGAGTCATTTTCTCTGTTTCCGTCTCTTCTCTTGTTTGCTCCAATGTGCTACTTTCTATAAGTCCAAAGCATCTAGATAATTAAAACAGAGCACATTTTTAACAAATGAGACCTAGATGAACAGCTTGAAGATTATCAGTTAATCTCTATTATCATGACTACTTAAAAGTGAGCCGCAGTGACTGTCCTTCCAACCAAACAGAGTGTCACTCTCCAGGTAACAAGGAAAAAGAAACAAAACAGGACAGTCACTGTGGGGAAAGGCAAGTAAAGGGCAGGTATGAGAACATACTTACCTGTCCATGAACTGTAAGACAAAATCTTCAAATTCAGCTGTGGCTGAACAAAGCTCTCGTTCCACCTGTAACAATCCACACAAAGAGAAATTTAACTCTCTCCTCTGAACTAACAAAACTCAGTGACTTACTAATAGTGTCAAATCTATATCACTATCACATATCATTAAGAAACTGTATCATGACCTTATAATATTTTTTTTTAACAATCTCTTCTAGAAATCCAAACAAGGCAATTAACAAAGTTTGTAAGACAAAAACAGGAACCATTTTTGTTATGAAATTGCAGCCTTCACGAACTGCTGGTGTATAATGTAAAAGACCCTCACTACTGAACAGCCAATGATAAGAGTCCAGTAGTAACATGCCCACAACAAACAACAGAGTCCTAAAAGTGGGCTGGAGATAGTATTGCAGATAGGGTCCAGCGAACTTGGTTCAATTCTCGGCACCCCACACAGTCTCCCTCCCTCAAACCTGCCAGGACCGATCCTGCGCACCAAGCCAGGAGTCAGCCCCCGGGCAACTTCGCTGCCACCCCCAACCCATTCTCTATGTGACCCCAAATAAAAGTCCTGAAAGTACCTGTCTATGCTAATTAAAGTTTCTCTTCTCTAGATAACCATCCCACATTAACAGATTTATGTCTAACCTTAGATGAAAAAAAAGGCAATGGGTAAAAAATATTACCCACTGCCTTTACTTAAGTAGTCATCAGAAAGCGACAAAACTTTGAAATACACCTCTAGAAGGCAGCTGTTCCCTTAAGATGGTCTGTTCATAGCATGCAAAGCTGCTTCATAACTACCAAGTATTACTAGCGACAGAGGACAAGAATTAGAACTTAATTAACCAATTCTTTTTGCAACCAGAATATATCCTTACTTCTGTAAGATCATTTCTTTCTTGTAGTACAGATGAACAATCTACTAAAGGCACCAGAGTGGAAAATGTTGCTATAAACTGGAATGTGATCTACGGGAAAATACAAAATAACCAAACATTAGATTTCTAGTTCAAAGTATATAGTACATCCTAAGCTACAATAAAGTAATTAAAGATACACATCCTGAGGGAAATTCAACACAATCTGGGTAGTTTTCCATTAAAAATGAGTATTTTCCAGGTGGTGGAGTACTAGTACACAGGGTAGGGCATTTGCCTTGCACGCAGCTGACCCAGGTTCGATCTTCAAAGTCCCGTAAAGTGTCATAGTGTCCTATGCTGTCCCATCGCGTGCTCCAGCCACCCTCTCCGCCTGAGCACTGCTGGGTGTGCTAAAGCCAATCACTCACTCATCATACACATACTCCAATCAATCAATCAATCAATCAATCAATCAATCAATCAATCAACAGAAATGACTATTTTCCCTGTTGGAAGAGAGCAACTGGTCATGGTCCAAACTGTTGGGGAGTCAGTCAGCTGTGGCCAGATGTCCAGATCAGCCAATGCCTCCAGCCTCCAAGTGGCCTGGACACCCACACCTCCCACACCAGACTAGGTTCCTCTGATGAACACAGCATGCTGAGCGAGGGCTGCACCTCCCACGACACGTCAGTACACAACCAGTGGCCAGTATTCTGATTTCCACTGTCACTGTCACATTTCAGAGACTTTGGGCTTCTGGCTGCTACTTTGCTGTGTTGGTAAAACTTAAATGCAAGTAAAATGTGAGAAGGACAGTGGGAAGGGAGGGAGAGAGGGGAGGCGAGACCCAGAGCACTGCCTGGGTCAAAAGCAAAAAGCAAAACACAAAACTTCTTCCAATGAACAGTTGAAGGTTCCTCACACTTGATAAACAGTATTTAATTTATATTCCTTATTTATTGGCTTAAGTCCCAGGATCTTCACATTTTTGCCTCCTCCTCTGAAAAGTGACATTAATGAAGAGCTAACAGAAAATGCTACTGTACTCTATAGGAAGTTGCTCAGCAGAAGGGCACAGCCATGCATGTGGAACCCTGGGTTTGAACCCCAGCACTGAAGGGGGGAAGGAAACTGATGCAAAAGCTTAAGATCAATGAAGAGTGATTATGAGCTCTGTGTGTGAGTGTGTGTGTATGCACGCGTATGTGAGTAGGTGTATGTAAAAGCTGTATCTGTTGTATCGCAAACTTTTGCGATCACCAGTGTACATGAAGGAACATTCAAACAACTGTATTCCATGTTTCTTTCTTTTGTTAAAATCTGTTTAATAGGAAACCAGCAACAAACATAATGAATTTGGGTGAGAGAGCATTCAGTGGGCGGGCACAAGCTTCCTTTGCAACAGGAGGCCTGGGTGAGGCCCTTGAGCATACACAGAGCCCGGAGCACCCCCTGCATGTTGCCAGGTAAGCAATATTCAACATTTAAAAAAAAACCAAACTAAGTCATGATTATTAAATGCATACAAGACTAAGGCAAAAACATTTGAAGACACACATTGTGGAGAGAAATTAATTGGCCACAGATCTAAACTTGGGCATTAACAGACAAAATTCTGTTACTACTAACCAACAGTGCATTGATCTACATCCTCAAGACTACTTACATACAAATTAATAGAATGTTCATTTAAAAACCGTAAAACTTAAATAGAGACAATCATATACACTCACCATGCATTTGCTAAAGTCATTTGGATCCACCCCAGGCAAAGCCCTCATCAACAGAGGTAGCATGTGTGTCGGACCTTCAGGAAACCACTTGCCCCCTGATACCAAACTGCGTGCTACTCCAATCACACAACTTAAAGTAGCTGTGAGCTGGTGAGGTTCTGTTAAAGTCTCTAAAGCGGGATATGTCCTGTGGTTTGAAAGAGAATTTTCAAGAATATCCATCAAAAATAGATATCGAAATACATCAGATATATTAAATTCATAGGTTGCATTTTGGCTTCTAAGTCTGTAGCTAGCAAAATATTTGGGTGAAAATTTGTACTCAAAATTAATATTAAGCGACAAAAGAGCAAAGAAAAGCACAGGTAAGATAGCATTTCCCCCAATATTCTGTCTCCTTAACACATTCTCCATAGAAACTCCACGTGAAAAAGAGCATTAACTGGTAGACTTCGGATTGTTTCTCCCATCTTAATCTGCATTCCAACAAGATTTCATGTAACCTAATGGTCAGCAAATGTTGGATGACAGATTTAGCTAGTTTGGGAACTTTGCTGTTTTGCCCACTCCCAGCTTAATCTACTTAAGCCAAGGTTCATTCTAATGAGACCTCTCTTCTATGTAAACACTGCTAGAGGGTGTGGCAGTTACAGAAGTCACCTTGATTGAATAACTTCTTCTTTTTTTTTTTTTTAACATTTTATTATACCACCGTGAGATATACAATTACAACGTTGTTCACGCTTGGGGGTTTCGGTCACACAGTGTTCCAGCACCCCGCCCTCCACCAGTGCCCCTCAGCCACCACCCATGTCCCCAATTCCCTCCCCCTCCCACATCCCGCCTAAATGGCAGGTTCTTTATCTCCCTCTCCTCTCCCTCTCTCTCTCCTCCTTCTCCCACACATTGTGGGTTGCACTACGATACACTTAGAAGCCATCATTTGCATTTTTTGTCTGTCTTTAATGCTCAGTTCTATGTTAGCATCAGAACTTTAGACATTTATTCACTCATGTTCCTTTCTCTATCTAAACCAACCTCTGACTCCCACACGCTTGTGGTAATTTCCACTTTTGGTAAGATCACCTAGTATATTTATGCCATGCAAATAAATGCAGTCATTCTATGTCTCTCCCTTTCCTTCTGACTAATTTCACTCAACATGATTCTTTCCATATCCATCCATTTATAGCAAAATTTCATAACTTCATTTTTTCTGACAGCTGCATAGTGATTGAATAACTTCTGACTTATACATCTACTAAGACTTCTATGTTTTCTAGATTGGGCACAGCTCCCCTTTATACCCACTGCACCGAGTGTGGGACAGTTAGAATTTACCAGGAGACTAGCACCCTGGCTATGTTGAGACTATAGGATGACTATAGGAAGGATCATACTAGTTTGCTCTAAGCAGGCGAGTGTGACCCTTTCAGTATACTGAGAACAAGATACTCAAAAATCACCCTGGTGCAGATAATAAACAAGAAGGACCTTGTGGGTACCATCTAGATTACATGAAGCCCATGAAATTAAGATGTATTACTTTATACCAGCTCTCTCTCTCTCTCTCTCTCTCTCTGTCTCTCTGTCTCTCTCTCTCATGTTTTACATAAGAGATAATCTCAGAAGAAGAGATTAGTCCTTGGCTTTAACCTTTGTTTACACCTGTAATAGGGCATGGCACCACCCTTCTACAATCTGTTTAGGGTTCTTTGTTGACACCTCCCTGACCCTCCCTGGATTACTTTGGTATATATAAGGGGACTGACTTGAGGCCCCTTCGCTTTTTGGCCTTTTGCTCCTTCTTTTGGGTAGGACTCCTCTCGGGTGAGATCCTCTCTCTTTGGTGGGAGACTGAGGCTCTTTGTATGGTCTAAGTTCGGACCAGAGCTAGAGTTCTTTCATTGTATTGGATTGCTGTGGAAGAGCTTTTGTACTATTAAAAGCCTTTTTTGGAACTGCACCGGACTCTGAGTTTTCATCTGTTCCCCCAGCGTCCTCGGAGGTAGAAGACAACTTCTGTCCTGACACTGTCGGGGACCCTAGAGGCTTCCCAGACAAGCAAATACTAGAAATCTGGACCAGTAAGTTGGAACTAACCTCCATTTTCCCCCTTCCTGGCAAATGTTCTCATCAAAACATTAAAATCACTCCTATTTTATATCTTTGAAGCCAGGTGTTTTGAAATTGGACATCAACTATCAGAAACATGAGAATATTGCTGGCACCAGAGCAGGAGGGATTAAGACAGATTCAGTCTTTCATGACAAAGTATTTAAGGGACAACATTCACTCATTTTACTTTAGAGAAGCTATACTAAAAGGGATCTTTTTTATTTATTTTTATTTTTTTTCATAATTTCATTGTTTTATTATTCAACGTTTTTTACATAATAAATACAAACTTTGTACAGCCACTGTAAAGAAAGTACATTTGCACAGGCGCCCCAGCACTGCCCGTGGCCAGCAGCGTCACTGTCCGGGAGGGGGATCTTGTTTATAAAGGAGGCTTTTTTTTTACAACTTTGTAATTTTTTTCTTAAAATAAAATTAGCATCTCTTCCAAAAAAATATTTTAAAATATAACAAAAGATTTCAAACAACCCTCTGAGGATGTGGGAGCCAGGCTGAAGGGCAATTTGGCTCTTGAGGCGGGCGGAGGGCGCGGGCGCAGAGATGTTGAACACGTTGGCAAACATTCAGTCCCAGGAAAAAAAAAACCACTTTCTGAACTTGTTTCCTTTTTTAAACTTAAGAATAAGTTTGATAAACACAAAAGACCTCAAATAGATCAACAGTTAAAGAAATGTGAAGAAAAAAGCCCCCAGTGGTAGGCCAGAGCCCCCCAGGGGCATCACGGAAGGTGACAGGCTGAGAAGGGGGCCACATGTGGGGTTCAGACCCCCCCACAGGGGCATTTGGCAAGGGGGCATTTTGGCAAGCTTTTCAGGGCTCCCAGACCCTAGGAGGCCTGGAGGTTTCTGATTTATTCCTGCAAACTTGATTTTATCCAGAAAAAAGGGAGGGGGAGCAACTGACAAAGCCCCCTCAGTGAAAAGGATCTTTTTAATAGAGCCATATACAGTATTAATTTATATACAAAATGTACTTTATATTCCTCTTACACAGGAAAGGCGAACAATAAGCAAAAGGGACAAACTACCTAGACCTATGCTTATTGCCAAAGACGGAGACAAACTCATCAGGGAAGGTGGCTCAGAGGTAAGTGCTTGCTGGGCATGTGTGAGAGGTCCTGGTTTCAATCCTGGCCACAACTCACCACCCCCCCAGCACTCTCCCCTCAAGCACACGCATGCATGCACGCACGCACGCACACACACACACACACACACACACACACACACACACACACAGACCAAACTCTATTAGAAATTGTCTTTATCCTTTTTTAGAAAATGCAAAACTAAATGCCCCAAAACGCTCGTTGCAAACTAATTTTGATTTTATTAAAACAGGAATATTTACCCTCAAGGGAAAAATAAAAACTAAGGAAAAATACTTCTGAATATCATTTTATCAATAAGCACATTATTTAATATACTAATATTACATGAACTGAGAACTTCAGAAAAACACAAAGGGTATTTGTTTTTATAAATTTTGCCCCTTCTGTTCAGTTTTATCGCACTATCCATAATTAACCAGGTGGGGAAAAACTGAAAAGGAAGAAGAAACATCACAAACACCCGAATTCTAACAAATTTATGCAAGAAGTTGCAGCTCGCCCACTGCTGCTCCAGCTCCTGCTAGGAGGTGCCTACCAAAATTCCTGACCGTGCTGGAGGCTGAGATAGCCCTTCTGTGGCCCAGGGCAGACGTCCAAAAACAGGACACTGAGAAAATAACTTACAAGTCTGGCTTAGTATTAATGGCAATGCTACATCACAGAGAGCCAGCTCAAATTTCACAAATAATGAAGTCCTATTTGGATCAAGGTGCCTAAACTTATATAAATGCGACCCATTATCCCGATTTCAGAGAATTAAAAAAAATTGTCCTTGCATTCTGCCACTAAGGTGCTTAGACAATCTTGAGTTTAATAGAAATCAATTTTCCCACCTATTTGTGAAATACAAAGTCAACTACTAACAAACACTTTCAGAAGAACTCTAAGGCTCAATCTCAGGCAAGAGAGGAGCCAGAGAGAGCTTTAGTCATCTGCTCCACAGCACTCAGAGCAACTAGAGAGCACTCTTGGGACATGCACCAAGCCCACACCGAGCAGCGACCGAAAAGCAATCTTTGTGACTGTGTCGACACCTCAGCTGCGGGGTGAACACACGCCCCTGAGGAGCCCCCGAGTTCAGTCCCCCAGAACCACCCCAAGCTCAACAAAGAAATCAATAAAACCTACACTGTATGTAAAAGTAATAAAGTTATGTTTATAGAGCATATGAAAACAATGAAAACAAAAGATTGCTCTCCTCTTCATTCTGGGAAACGACTATTATCCATATTTCCTTCTATGGCCATGTTCTCACGCTCACCTCTTGATGAAAACAATGTTTAGGAGACAAAGATTTGAGCGACAAAATGTGCCAATAACCCTAAACACTTATTCTAGTCCACTAATTTTACTCCCCTAATAATCTCTATCAAGTTACCAGATACAGACTAAATGTGGTGTTTCTTCCCGAAGAACAGTGACCACCCTGAGAGCAATTCGTAACAAGAACAGAGCCAGCACGACAGGAGGAAGGGACAGGAGCAGAGACACAGGATGACCGAACTGTTGCTGAGGTTTCAGTGAGACAGAAAGCTCTACTTACCTTTCAAGTACAGGGGGTATTACTAATTCAGGCCTCATGAGTGCGAGGTTCTGCAGAGCCTGGGCTGCTTCTAAACTACCAGTTTTGCTAAACATTGCCAAGAGGACGGGTTGAATAATGCATTGCACGAAGTCTGTAACATCTTGATCAGTGAGCTTATGGCTGTCGGGCACAGGAGTCAACCAAGAGGGCTTCTTGTATCTTTCGCGATGCAATCTTCTAACTACACTATTTGGCAACCGCTGAAGGAGTTTCATTAACTTGTTCTGGGAACACAGAAGCACAAAGTCTAAAGTATGTTCTATTTCCCACAAAGATATTCACAGTTTCTCTTTATACCATCAAATAGATTTTTAAAGTAACAATTCTTATACTGTATCTGCACAGCATAGCCAAATACTACACTACTACCAATTATTTACCATAATTTAAAATGTACTACAAGCTTATTTTCATTTCTAGCACTATGTAAATCTTCCATTATATGAAAAATAGTTTTAACTAAGTATCTTTAAAAAACAAGCAAACAAAACAAAAGTAGCAGGTAATTCCACGCTTTTATGGTATTTTGGTCACCATTTTGTTACCAAAACATGCATTTTACCACCAGTTCCCCATGGCAACATTAACTTATCTGTATATTGTTTATAAATACAGCAACTTTATTTGAACTTAATTCATTTAAATTAATCAGAAAGTGGATTACAGAGTTCCCAACAGGCAAAAACCTCTTACGCTTTAGAATAAAAATGAACAGACTTACCAGCCAACGCCCATTATTGGAAGGATGATAAAAAGATGTGATGCTGTTGAACAAACCAGTTAAGTGTTTCTGTACCAGCTTACTTGGTCCACCCTGTTCAGATAAAAGTGAAAATGTCAGCATTCACGGTTTCCAAAAAAGTAACCTAAAAACTCAGTTTTTACCTGCTTTCTCTAAATCTAAATAAATCTGTTGTAAACTTTGAGGTCACCAAGCTTTTGGCTATTACAAACAAGCCTTTGGCATCCTTGACCCACCCTTGATTCTGTCTGCCAAGAATGGGATCTAGTCTAGTTCTAAACAAGAGTCAAAAAACTTCCCAGACAGCTTCCTCTCAGTCAATTAAAAGTCTCTCATCTAGAGAGCGCTCATGGGCTGAGCAGCTCCACAGGCTTCCCCTGCCGAGCAACTTCAAGAGTGACCCCTGAGAACAGAGGGAGGGGGCAGCACCGAGTGTGGCCAGGTGTGGCACAAATATCAAAACTGTCAACACACACAATGGCGGTCAGGGCTGCAGCTGCAAGCAGAGACAAGTCACCATATTCACCAAGATGAGACTCTGGGCTGGTCTTTAGCACCAAAAAAGAAAGAGAGAGAAAGAAAGGAAAAAGGGAGGAGGGATCTTGGACATTTATTAAACCAAATCAGAAAGCTGGGAAAGTATCTCATAATTTAGGATAAGTGTTTTCTCAAGAAATTAATCTGCTGAGCTCATCACTAAAATGTCATTAAACAAAAAAAACCACAAGACACAAAAAACCCTATTCCTTAAGAATTCAAAATTCAAGGTTTTGTCTGTTCTTGCTCTGCAGGCGCACATCTGATGCCACACACAACGTGCTCCTAGCTCTGTGCACTGGCCTCATCAAGGCTTCATTACCCTTCCTGTACTATCCCTTGAAGAAGCCAGAGGAACCCCACCCATGAGGACAGCCGTTTTCAACCTCCAGACTCCACAGCTCCTCAGAGCTCCACCCACCCAAGAGAAAAGCTCATCTTAAGTTCTGCTCGTCAGAGGCTCACTCTACAGCGAAGCCTATTTCAAGCCCAGGTACGCTTGAACCAGACGCACAGATACACCGGGCAGAGCTGCTACCAGCTCTCCGAGTGCTCAGCTGATCATGAGGTGCCCGGAGTGAAGGCGAGTTCTAGCCCTGGCCCGCCATCCCAATGGAGTCTTGCAAGAAGCCAGAGGAACCCACACATCATGAGGGCAGCCATTTTCAACATCTGGACTCCACAGCTCATCAGAGCTCACCCAAGAGAAAAGTCAATCTCTCCCTGTTGGGCGGTTTATCAGTAAATGCATGAACTGAGGGCCTACTACGGAGAGTATACCACCTGAACGTCAGAGCCTGGCAAGCTACCTGTGTCGTATTTGATATGTCAAAAACCAGTAACAATTATAGACCTTATTCCTATGACCTGAATGAATGGTGTGATGCTCTTCATGTTTTTGGAGTGAGCAGATGCCCTTGGGCTACACTAGCAAGTGACAGGCTATATGGATGTTACTGGTGCCTGCTCAAGCAAATCTATGAACAACAGGAAGGCAAATGACACAAGTGATACTATCTCTCTGACCTCCAAAAGTTCAAAAGGGGTGTTTTTATTTTCATTGCATAAAATATAAAAATGAGATTTACATAAATGAATTACAATATTTTATAGCTCTTTCTAAAGGCCTCAAACGATTCAGCTACGGCCACTAAAGAGGCACAGAGGCTATCAAAGAACACTGGCCTGGTGTGGACAGCCCTGAATTCCATCCCCATCATCACAAGAAAGACAAACATGGGGTTTTCAGGATATACCTCAAAACAATTTTTTAATCTATTACTAAAACAAACTATTTAAGCACCAAGCTGGGGGAAGATGCGGATAAAGCTAATATTCAACTTTTTCCTTCGCTAACATTAATGCATGCGACAGGGACAAATGGAGACGTTACTGGTGCCTGCTCGAGCAAATTGATGAACAACGGGAAGACAAGTGATACAAGTGATACAAGTGAACATTAACTTGTTAATAAACTGTGTGTTTAAAGTTTCATGTGAATATTAAAAGTGAATGCTTAAAAATGAAGCCTATGCTGAAGTCTAGGTTCTAATCCCACCTTTAACATTTTTAATTTGACCTTAGGAAAGGTTTTTTCCCCTGAGTCTGACTGTTGGTCTATAAAACTGTGACAGACATTTTTAAATTCTTAAAACTCTTATTTTTAAGGTGCGAGTTGAGGAGAGTTATAAATCTTACATTATGACTACATTCTGATAAACTTATTGCATCAGGAAAATACCCAAAATAAAGTAATCAACAAAGCCAATATACATAGAGGATTTGACAGTCAATACAAAATGTATGCTAAAAATATGACACTGTATTATAAGTGTGTTACAAACCATCATGGCGGTGATCCATATTACAGCATGTCCTATATCATAAGCATTTGTTAAAAATCTTGGAACTAACACTTGACTGCTTCCCACTGGGAGGTTCAAGCTTCTCAGAATTCTTGTAAATATCTTATAAAAAAAAGGAATTAAGTATGAATATTTACATACAGGTATCAAATCACTCTTAAAATAATTTAGTTCATAGTGTTGAGTATCTTTTCATCAGATCCAGTTTTAATCAAGATTATAATATTTAAGGGACAAAGGAATAGTACAGCAGGTTTTGTCTAGTAGAGCAGTTTTAATCATAATATTTAAGGGACACAGTAACAGTACAGCAGGGGGCTTGCTTTACACGCAGTCACCCCAGGTTCGACCCCCGCATCCCAGATGACTGCCGTCCCCCCACACCATCAGGAGTTATCCCTGAGTGCAAAGTCAGGAGTACGCTTCGAGCACCATCAAATATGGCCCCCAAAAACAAAACAAAACCAATGTCAGTGCTGTTATATATGTTCAAGTGTCCTTAATTACCTTTGGTACATATGGATCCCAGTCTATGTACCCTATATTATCCGTAGCCAAACGAGCAAAGAGATTTACTAGTTGCTGCAAGGTAACAAAAAAGAAAAGAAATTATTATTTTTAAGTATCACTTGTTGGAGGACAGATTTAGCTAATCTGGGAGCTTTGTTGTTTTGCCCACACCCAGCTTAATCTTATTTAAGTAAAGGTTCATTCTAATGAGACCTCTCTTCTATGTAAACACTGCTAGAGGGTGTGGCAGTTACAGAAGTCACCTTGAGTGAATAACTTCTGACTTACACATCTACTAAGACTTCTATGTTTTCTAGATTGGGCACAGCTCCCCTTTATACCCACTGCACCCAGCGTGGGACAGTTAGAATTTACCAGGAGACTACCACCCTGGCTACGTTGAGACTATAGGAAGACTATAGGAAGGATCATACTAGTTTGCTCTAAGCAGGAGTGTGACCCTTTCAGTACAGGAGAACAAGATACTCAGAATCACCCTGGTGCAGATAATAATAAGAAGGACCTTGTGGGTACCATCTAGATTACATGAAGCTCATGAAGTTAAGATGTATTACTTTATATCAGCCCTCTCTCTCTCCAGTGTTTTACATAAGAGATAATCTCCTTAGTCCTTGGCATAACCTTTGTTTATACCTGCGGTAAGGTGTGGCACTACACTCTGTTTAGGGTTCTTTGTTGACATGACAACCTCCCGATTGGATTACTTTGGTGTATATAAGGGGCTGACTTGAGGCCCCTTCACCTTTTGCCTTTTGGTTCCTCAGCCTTCAACTTTTGGCTCCTGTGGCTTTTGGTTTTTGGCTTTTGGCCTTTTGCTCTTTGGCCTTTTGCTCCTTCTGGGTAGGACTCAGCTCGGGTGGAGATTCTGAGATTCTCTCTCTCTCTTTGGTGGGAGACTTAGGCTCTTTTGTATGGTCTAAGTTCGGACCAGAGCTAGAGTTTGTTCATTATATTGGATTGCTGTGGAAGAGCTTTTGTACTATTAAAAGCCATTTTTGGAACTGCACCGGATTCGTGAGTTTTCATCTGTTCTCCCGGCGTCCTCGGAGGTAGAAGACAACCTCTGTCCTGACACTGTCGGAGACCCAGCGGCGTTCCCGACAATCACTCCTATACTTTTTCATTTATTTTCATAAATCATTATTAATACAATTTAATATTACTCACTGTCACTGTATCACTGTCTTCCCGTTCATCATCGATTTGCTTGAGCGGGCACCAGTAACTATCTCCATATGTTCTGTCTCATGCAAGTAGAGCCCAAGGGCACCTGCTTGCTCCAGGAACATAAAGAGCCTCAAACCATTCCAACATGGTCATGAGAATGAGGTCTATAATTGTTACTGGTATTTGGCATATCAAATAGCTTGCCAGGCTCTGCCGTGCGGGTAGCATACTCTTGTAAAAAATATTACTCCGTTTTTTTAAAAATACAACTCCATATTTAAGCTACTTTTTTTTTTTTTTTTACCTAAAATCAACTGTAGTTTGTTAAAAATAATGTTTTTAATAAGGGAAAAACAGACATCCACAATGCAAAAAGAGTAAGAAATTTTAATCCAAAGGGTTATCATGTATATTCCTTTGCCTATATTCAATGCTCAGTGATAGATTATTTTTATACTTTTTACTTAAAGTATAGTATTGGTTCATTAATAATTGCTCGAGTTTTGAGGTGACTACTAGAGTATCCCACCCGCACGGCAGAGCCTGGCAAGCTACCTGTGTCGTATTTGACATGCCAAATACCAGTAACAATTATAGACCTCATTCCCATGACCTGATGGAATGGTTTGAGGCTCTTTATGTTCCTGGAGCGGGATGTTGCCCTTGGGCTATCTCACATGTGACAGGACGCATTGAGATGTTACTGGTGCCCGCTCGAGCAAATCGATTATATACGGGAAGACAGTGATACAGTGATACAGTGAAGCATGTAGAAAGCTTGTGTTTCAGCACCATGCTGGAGATGAGGACGGAACAGGATCTTCTATTTCATGCATTTCACAAATACATACAATGTGACTAGTACTAGTCACTGATAAAACCAAAATAAAAGCCTATTTTTGTTTGAATAAAGTGACTAAAATCAACAACAGAAGGATTGTAACACTGCCTTAGATTCATTTCTAAGAATTAAATTTATGCATCGATATCAATTTCCAGACCAAAAGGACAAAGTGTGGATTACTCACCCCCTCCCACTGTGGGAGATTCTGCACGGAGACCCAAAGGCCGATCAATTCATCAAACCAAAGTCTGCAAGAGGAAAATGTTGTTACAGATAGTAAGTGGATCAAAGCCAGATATCCTTCATATATATATATATATATATATGTATTTTTTTGGTCACACCTAGCAATGCTCAGGGGTTACTCCTGGCTCTGCACTCGGGAATTACTCCTAGCATTGCACTATATGAGATAGTGTGCAAAGCAAACACCCTACCCGCTGTGGTATTGCTCTGGTCCCTCCTTTATATTTAAAAATAAAATCTATTATTCTTACAAATAACTACACAACATGGGGGGGGAGCAATACTGAGAGCTACAAACAAGGAACAAAAACTATTTTGCCTGAATGTTTCCCCTTCAGATGACGCCAAGAGAAATCACAACCCACTTGTGCACTTTCTGCCGCTCCCACCCAGTGACCGTTCACAAGCTTCTCCTCTCACTTTGTCTTTTACCTTAACAGTTTTCCTGTTACTACCTGTTTTTGCAGCTATTCCATACTTATTTTTTTCCTTAACAAGCCAATCAGTAAACAGTAAATATACTATTAATTAGCATCACAGTAGATAGTTCTACAGAAATAAGCCACTAAGTGTGGGTGTGGGAGGAAGGAGATGAGGAATAACCTCAACTTAAGTAAGCAAAAGAAAATTTGAATATTATTAATCCATCTTTACCAATGTCAAATAAAAACATTTACAATCTGTTAATCACAATTTTATAAGCACACAGTTATACACAATTTTTTCTGATTTGCCATCTCAGTGGAAACAGGAAGGAGATGGGCCAAGCGAAATGCCCACAACACGGCGATCATCATCACCCTTCCAGACTCTCGGCTGTAAAAATACAGTCAAGGTATATTTTATTGTATCGTTTTTATATTCCTGAAGTTCTACAAAAAAGCAGTTCTTGAAAATGATGCAGACTATCCAAGCTAAAGGGGGAAAAGGGCTGAGGTATTTTCAAAGGATCCCAGTGCACAGAATGTAAATTAAAACCAAGTTCTAGGAAACAGTTTTCTCTCTAAACTCATAAACTGAACACTTCCATCACTACTCATTTATTGTTCTTTCTCTCAATTTCTTAAACCCCTCATCTTATGAGGCTCAACACACAAATGTTTGTCTCTTTACATATAATCCTGTACTGTTTCAGTCTTGATTATACTCCAAGAATAGGAAAATTAACAGCTGAGTTAAGTACTTTCTTAACAATAATAATAATAATTAATAATAAAATAACTTATTTTTAATAATAATAATTATTATTTGCCTATTTGTACTTCCTACCATATCGTAAAATTCATCAAGATACTTACTTAAAACCTTTATTATGGAGGTGTGGAGGAAGGGAGGTAGGAAGAAATATTTCAAAGTAAGTGATGGCCTTCTGCATGGTGACGTCGAAAGGACACAGCAGAGGCCGCCATTCTTCCAGCATCTCAGCGGTAGCTTCTGCCGGGAAATACCTAGAGAGGAGGAGGTTTTGCGTATCTGATGAATGAACAGCACTACATCTCTATATATCACTGACCGAAACAAGAGTGGAGGAAAAAGGGTTTCACAGGACAGATCACTGACTACAAAAAGCAAGGTGACAAGAAACGCATACTTCCATAACTAAAACTACCACCCTACTGAACAGGAGAAGGCAAATTTTCTTTTCTATAGGGTTTAGGAGAGACTCACAGATATGGGGCAGAGCTGCTACCGGCTCTCCCTGTGCCCAGCCACTCATGAGGCACCGGGGAGGGATGGCGGGTTCTAACCCTGGCCCGCCACCCCAGCAGAGCCTCGCAACAAACCAGATGACACCCCCTAATCCATAAGGGCCACCATTTTCCACATCCAGACTTCCCTCTCGTCAGAATTCCACCCAGCAGATGAACTTATCACAGCCTGGCTCGCGGCATTCATCAATAAATGCTGTATTTACTACAAGAGTATGCCACCCGTATGGTAAGCCTGGCAAGCTACCCGTGTCGTATTTGATATGCCAAATACCAGTAACAATTATATTAGGTCATTCCCATTCCCATGACCTAATATAATGGTTTGAGGCTCTTTATGTTCCTGGAGCAAGCAGATGCCCTTGGGCTCTACTAGCATGAGACAGGACATATGGAGATGTTACTGGTGCCCGCTCCAGCAAATCGATGATGAACGGGAAGATAGTGATAGTGATAGGGTTTAGGAAGATGCAGTTAAAGTTGATAAACTCAGGGACAATTGAAAAAAGTCTACTCAGATATCTAAGACTAAAAAGTGTCATGACTTATAAATGCAAACATGGGAGCTGTAGAAATTCCTCCTAGTTATATCTAATAGAAATAGAAAACTTTATCATACAGAATCCAAGCTACGGAAGAAATGGATAATCAATGACGTGAGAAAGTGTCAATCTCGATACACAAACACAAGCCCCTTTAGCCACCACTGGAAGACATCCTGTGCAGGATGTCAGACCAGCAATGACCCAGGCACTCATCCGCAAGCATAGAAAGGACTGAAGACCACCGCACTAGAGCAGTGTTCAACGCTGACATACATGGACCGCCACCTGTCCACATGCGGGTCTACACACCAGTGATCATGACCACAAGGCTCGATCAGTGGTTTGCAGACTTTCGACACCAGTCTGTAGCCCCGCCTTGGAAGACTGCTATCTAGAGCAAGTCCTGCAGACTTCAATTGAGTCATAAAGCAGATCAGCAACAAAGATAACTTTAATTCATGTTACAAATATAGGATAAACCTGGGATATCCATGTGAAAGAATTCGCTGCATCTTAGCAGTTAGCAGGGTTAGAACAAAAAACCCATTAACACGAAAGAATTCACTCAACTGATACAAAAATCCATCTACATTCATCTTTAAACAGAATGTGACATATTTAAAGCCAACTATCTACTGAAAAAGAATGAATCAAAATGGCAAAAAGCACTTCATGCAGTAGCTATGAAGATCATTTTCACTGTATCACTATATCACTGTATTCCCGTTCATCACCGATGAAGAGTATGCCAGCGGGTGGCATACTCATGTAGTCACCTCTAAATCCAGCATTTATTGATGAACTGCGCGGCCGCAAAATGGCCGCCTTGAGCCGGGCTGTGATAGGCTGGTCTGCTGGGTAAAGATCATCTTGGAAAACATTTTTGATTCGAGTAACTATGATCTAGGGGTTCTTACTTTTTAAGATACCCACAGTACGTCAAAATTTCTAAATCCAGTTCAAGAGCTAGAAATAGAGTAGAGATGTAGCTCAGTGGTGGAACAACTTGCAGGGCTCAATCACTGGCTCCTAACCACCCCCTGAAAAAACTGAAAATAGCATGTTGCATCCAGTGACAAGATCTAGTATCACAATGTCACAAAACTAATTATACCTTTAATTTATTTTTCAAAGCAACTAAAGATGAGGGAAAGCCCAAAGAAATAAGAGGCTACTTACGGTCGGCAGCTTTTCACGAGTGTTTTGAGGACATTTTCTACAGAACTGAGGGGGAAAAAGTCATTTGATAAATTAGGTTAAGTATTTTAAGAGCAGAGAATTCAGTAACAAATCTCTAAGATCTGCTCATAATTTTAGATATACTCTCTGTATATGTTGTAACTAGTATTTCTCTCTCATGCAGATGAATTCTAAGGACTACCTAGATTCCTGCTCCCTTTCCCCCAACCTGCTCTGCAGCAAGGTAAAAAAGAAGAAAACTAGGGAAATGATAAACATTTTCCGTCTTCGCTGAGGAGGCAGCAATGAGCGCATTCATCAGCGCAGTCCATATGCTCACTGCTTTAACATTCTACACACTAACTTTGCATTTTTATTGGAAGTGTTTATATCAAAACACATATACGGACAGGCTGAAATCTGGTGTATTCTACCAGCGACTGCCGGAAACTGGTTCCTGTGACTAGCCGGTAAGAGCCCATGACCCTTAAAGGCACTGCACAGCCAGCAACAATGATCAGAAACACTAGTAAGCATCTCTCTGCCCAGCTGCTTCAGGCCAACTGAACAAAAAGAAAAGCTGTGCATATTTTCTCACAGGTGGTTCAAATGGATAAGCAGAAAACAATTTGTTTATAAATTTATAATAGAAGCTTTCATGTTACTACAAAGGCCAATGTGTTATTACACACAACTATTAAGGGAATACTTATATCATTAGACCACAGTTAAGAGGTCAAAGGCAAATAAATAAGCATATTTATTTGGTAATATGTACATTTGGTAATATGTACTGCAATTTTAAAATAAAAGTGTGGCAGCTTACAGTATGATGTATGCAAGTAAAAATATCCCAATTTGGGCCAGTGTGATAGTACTGTGGGGAGGGCATTTGCCTTGCACGCGGCTGACCCAGGTCCAATCTCCATATGGTCCCTCGAGGACGACCAGGGGTAATTCCTGAGTGCAGAGCCAGGAGTAACCCCTGAGCATTGCTGGGAGTGACCCAAAAAACATACACAGACACAGACACACAAACAGAAACAGACACACACACACGCACACACACACTTTTGGGCCAGTAAGGGAGGGACAAAGTGGATAGCACAGCAGGTAAGATGCTTGACTTGCATGCACTGGACCTGGGTTCGATTGTCTGTCCCATAGGTGGTGCCCCAAGCATTTCTAGGAGTGATCCCTAAGTGCTGGGAGTGATCCCTAAATCCTGAGCACAACTGGCACCAAAACATTATATATGGGGAGTGAGGTAACTTTCAGACACTGCTTCTACCAAGTATTTTTCTCAGTAAGTTTCTTGGAAATTCCTAAATCCAAAAGTCTATCCTACTTCTCTGAAAGCTTACTCTGCGAGAATTTCTAAGGAGTAACACAAACCAAACTCACTACAAGAAGTCAATATACTATGAAACCAAGAGTGATTAACTGTAATTTCACTGCCTACAATATAGGAATCTACTTTAATTACAAAACTATTCAAAGAGAAAAAAAAAGTGAAGAGAAAATGGGGCTACCGTGATAGGTTCTAACCTAAGAAATGGGCACATGGACAGAGGCAGCATAAATCTTTTTTATCTGGTTTTTTTTTTTTTGCCTTTTGGGTCACACCCAGCAATGCTCAGGGGCTACTCCTGGCTCTGCACTCAGGAATTACTCCTGGCGGTGCTCGGGGGACCAATGGGATGCTGGGGATCGAACCCAGGACGGCAGAGGCCGGCTGCGTGCAAGGCAAATACCCTACCCGCTGGGCTATCGCTCCAGCCCCTCTTTTTATCTGTTTAATGAGAAAAATACCTAAGTATTTTCCCCTCATTAAAAAAGAAATCTAAGCAATTGACAAAAATAGAATTTAGCTTAAGAACATCTAAAACATCTGTTTTTTTTTTTAAAAAAAAGGAGGGTGAGGGGGCTGTCAGAATGTCTCTCAAACTGTATCTGTAACCCCCAGAGATTACAATATCTGGGCATTATCTTTTCTCTTCTGGGCATTTCAATAAAGTATAGTAATGCAATGTGTTTATAGATCCCACACAGGACATCGTTCTACTTAGAGTACTCAATAAACAGCATTTATAATGGCAACCACGAACAGAAATTATTAGAATTACTTTTAATTTGTGCTGAAAAACCCATTTAGAAAATATTTTAGAATAGACAGGGCTTAAAGAGCCACCAATTTCCAAACTAAAAAACAGATGAACTAAAATGCAGATACTAAAGTTTAATTATAATATGGCAAACTTCTTGTCCAAAAACTCAGAAAAATTATTTAATGAACAGCATCTGAAGTTTGTGTTCATCTGTACTCCCATCTGTTTCACAATTCCTGTGGTAACTCATTGGGGAGCTAATGTCAACGAAAAGGTTCTCTCTTACCAACAAACTTTCATGTAATATCAAACAAGACTGTAGAAAGCAGGTCATAAGAAAGCAAGTTAAACATGTCTGCATTCCCTTCTTTAAAGAACAGTCAGACAATGGTCACGCCGCTCATCAAAGGACGTGACTCGGTGAATATGCTCAAGTCCATTCCAACCCCTCCTCGTACTTAGGTCTGTACCATTGGATTTATTCTTTGTCCAGAAAAGGGTACAATCTCTCTAACCTGTGATATCTGTATAGTGACCTTTTGTGATTCTTGTAATCTCTCAAGATGAAGGGAACAATGTTTCTGTTTAAAAATAAAATGAAAGGTTAAGGCTAAATGCTACCAGAGTACAATTCACTAATTCTTAGAGGGACTGAATAATCACTACATACTTTTCCAATTGTTGGAAATTTATGATACTAAAGGGTTAACGATTCAAAACACCTTTATTTTAGAAAAATCAAAAGGGATCCATGGAGGGACTAAGCTTTCGATAGGTTTTCTCAGGTCTTATTTCCTCAGAGAAAAGGCACTCAAGTTGAAAAGAACTGCATCTCATATAACGAAATAGTTCCCTGGTAGGGCTTAGAGACAGCCCTGATTTTGAATAGCAGTTCTACTGTTTTAGTACTACGGCATTATAGCTTCTATATTTCCACCTATTTAAGTGGTAATACCTCTATGGTACCTCATACAGTGGTTAACAAAATTTAAACAAAACAATACTAATAAAAAATAGCTATTTTGATTAAGCACAATTAATGCTAACTATAATTACTATTTCATATCTAAAATAAATTTTATTTTAGTTTAATGACTATTTGTGCTCATTTTACTTTTACATATTGTGTTCATTTTACTTTTACATTTATGCTGCGTAGCTATTCATCTGTGAGTTGGGAAATTACATCCATGTAAGAAATTATTCTTCCTGCTGCCACCCTATTTGTTAGGGCAGAAAGTAAGTTCTTATGCCAGTTTCAACAAAATCCAGCGTAAATCTTTTTTTAAAGAGTTAAATCTCTTTAACTCACGATCACCACCGTATGAGGAAGTTAAGAAAGTAAACACTAACCAGGTAACAGTCGAGAAGAGCCGACAGTCTTGGCATCCGTTACCCTGTTACTAATGGTGGCTCTGCAGAAACCTGAAGTTTGAGCTTCCTGCCTTCTTGGCATTACTTATCATGGACTATAAGGACAATATTCATTTCCAAACTAGATAAATCTATAGCAAGTGATATTCAAGAGGAGAGCAACGTGTACTACCAGTCAGAAGTACTTACATTAGACAGTTCTTCAACTAAATTGAAACTTAACTTCAAACTAATGTTTTTCCGTAAATCAACCTAGAAGTTTTAACACTGGTATTTTTTATAAGTCTCTGCTTTAACGTCATTGTAATTTAATGGTGGCATTCAATAAACCTCCACTTTAATCCCCCCTTGTAATTTAATAGTAACTGTTTAATGCACAGTACTCTTCTATGCCAAATACTTTATCTGGGAAAATCAGGTTTTGGCTGCTTTGCTTTTTTCTAGACTGAAATAACTCCACTGTAAATTTACCACTTCCATCTCATAGAAAATCTTTCAAAAGTCTAATATAACTCAGCTAAAGCACCATTTCCACAACCACCTCACACAAAAGTTAGGGCCTAGTTACTTTTACAATAAGGGTATGAAATATAATACCGTTGAAACAGCATTAGAACTGATTTTTCGTAACAATTCATGAAAAAAAAACTCTTCCATGGCAAACATTAAGAAACTGTAATAACCAACCACACATGTCAAAAAAGTGTATCCTTGAAATAAATCATATGTGATTTAACCAAGTATATTTTTAATTGCTTTAAGAAGTACAATTTCTAAAAAAAAAAAAGTAGTACAATTTCTAAAGAAAAACAAGTTTCTATGTGAACCCCTGGTTTGACTGGAAGAGAAAGGAAAGGAGACTAGGCAAGGGAAGTGGGGGGAGGGGGAGGAGGAGGAAGAAGAGGAGGGAGGAAGGGAGGAAGGAAGAAACTGAGGAGAGAATGAAGGAAGGGTCCGTGAAGAAACTCTTGGAAAACCACAATCAGTTTACCAGAGACACTATCTGGGCTGGGCAGCTGAAAGGAGTGAGCTGCTGCTCTGCGCCGCAGAGCTCCAGGTCTCATCTCCTGGCATCACATGGTCACCAAGCAGTGCCAGGAGTGACCCCAGGGGAGTCTGAATATCCCAGATATAGTCCCAAAATGAAAGTCAAAGACAATGAAAAAAGTTTTAAATAAAACTTGAGCCACAGACACAGATTTAGTCTCTAATTTCCAAATAAACATTAATTTTTTTTTAAAGCAAAGAGTTCCTAAAATGTCATTGTAAACACCAAATCAGTAACCATTATTACTAAAAGTTACCTTTGTTGTTTCTTTTTGAGAGGCTACACCCAGCAATAATCAGCAGTTACTCCTGGCATCACTCCAGGCAGCGCTCAGAGAACTATATGGGATGCAGGGGATCGAACCCAGGGAGGCCACATACAAGGCGAGCACCCTAACGGTTGTATTATTTCTCCAGCCCCCCCAAATTAACCATGTTCGATTCCAACAAGTCTCCCCAAACTACTTTCACCATTTTATGTTAAATTCCACACACAGCTAAGTGCCAGTAACTTAAGCTTAGAAAAGTGGCCACCTTTATCAAGTCAATGTTTCTAATCCAATGGAGATGATAGAGAACATATAATTTATGTCATATGAAGGAAAAGAGGAAAAGTTAAGTATTTCACTGTATCTTAAGGACAAGAGTAGCAAAACATTGAGCAAAAACACAAAAGGAAAATGTCAAATTTCTTCAGAGCAAGTTAAAATGAATAATGCAAGGGTCTAATACCATATTACCCAAAACAGGAAAGAGAAAAATCGATACTTAAAGCCAAATTTGTATGCACATGGGAACAGACCTGGGCCTCGTTCATGAGACATGGAATCCACTGCCAAGACCAGTCACATCTGTCCCCCCAAAATTGTTTATAAGCAAATGAGCTATTTAGTTTTCAACTATCCACAACACACATGTGTAAATTCACAAAACTATACACATAAGCAATTTAAATATGAATGACCCATAATCATAATGACCTAATGGAATGGTTTGAGGCTCTTTATGTTCCTGGAGCAAGCAGATGCCCTTGGGCTCTACAGCATGAGACAGGACATATGGAGATGTTACTGGTGCCCGCTCGAGCAAATCGATGATGAACGGAAGACAGTGATAGTGATACAGTGACCCATAATCATTTGTAAAAGTTAACCTAAGCATAATTGCCCATAATATTCTTTATTCATTTATTCATTCATTTATTTATTTAATATGTGTTTATTTATTTATTTGTTTATTTATTTTTGCTTTTTTTTGGGTCACACCCGGCAATGCTCAGGGGTTTCTCCTGGCTCTGCACTCAGGAATTACTCCTGGCAGTACTGGGGGACCATATGGGATGCCTGGGATTGAACCCGGGCCGGCATGAGTCGGCCAGTGCAAGGCAAAAGCCCTACCCGCTGGGCTATCGCTCCGGACCCCTGCCCGTAATATTTTAATTGCAATGTCCTTCAATGGTATGCTGTCAACATTTGAAACTTGAAATACACTATTCCAATTAAGTATAAAGAGTACTTTTATGAAACAGAATAAAATCCAAATGTTTTCTTTATGGCTAATTCCTGGATCTAAATAATACAAACATTCAAAAACACTGAAATGTAATGCACCCATGCAGTGATTGTTCACTGTTTTGGGGCCCCAGGAAGCGCTCAGGGCTAACTCCTGCTTCCTGCACTCAGGGATCACTCCTGATAGGGCCTGGGGGGATGATACAGGGTGCTGAGACTCAAACTAGGGTAGGGCACGTGCAAGGCAAGCGCTTTACTCGCTGCACTATCCTGCTGGTCCCTCTAAGCTGTGATTTCCGTAAGGACACACATATAAGGAACATGTGTTGAGGACTGGAAAGACAACAAATTAAGCAACCTTTCCCTTCTGATTACAAAAATAACATCTGAAGACAGTGCAACACATGCAAGGCAGCTGGCAAGACTTTCAAACTGTGACAGAATACAACTAAGAAAAAACAATGAGACCCAAATGCCATTTCAAAACAGTTCTTCATTTTTCCTTTAGAAATCAACTGTTTTTCCGTTAATATCTATAGGGCAAGTCACAAAGTGTAAGAGAAGAGAGAGAAATATAGAGACAGAGACAGAGAGACAGAAAGAGAAAGAAAAGGTGCCTGCTACAGGGGAAGGCTGGTGTTGGGTGGGAGGGAGTGTTCGGTCATTGATGGTGAGAATGGGGCACTGGTGGAGGGATGGGTGCTGAAACACTGTATGACAAAGACCCAATTATGAACATCCTTGTAATTGTATATCGCACGGTGGTATAATAAAAAAATTCAAATGGCGAGTCAAGCTAAAGAACTCAGGGGCTGAGGGCATGCTTTGTGTGTCTTGCATACTAGGGCTGATTCCTGGCACCAAATGGTCCCATTACGTCTCGGGAGTAGTAGCCCTTGAACACCACCAGATGTGGACCATTAAAATAAGAGAGAGAAAAAAAGGGCCCAGTCAATCTCATCTATGCCATGCTGCTGGAATAATAAACAAAATTCAGAATCTTCTTCTTCTTCTTCTTTTTTTCTTTTTTGGGTAGTACCGGGACACTCCAGGGTTACTCCAGCGGTGCTCAGGGGACCATAAGGGATGCCGGCAGATTGAACCCCGGTCAGCAGTGTGCAAGGCAAATGCCCTCCCCGCTGTACTAGTTCCAGCACCACAATCTTCTGAAGTGGAGCCACACCCAACAGTGCTTGGGGGATGGAAAAGCAGATGGCGCCAGGACTGAACTCAGCTGCACATTCCAGGCATGTGTGATAGCTCTGACCCTGCAAAAACAAACACCCTCCCCACTATACAGCAGTGTTTTTATATCAAATTTCGCATTTTCATAAACATTTATAAAGACTTATTTGCACATTACTTCCCTGAGTTTCATAATGAATTTGCTACTTTTAAGATACAAATTCATTTCCTTGCTCTAACAAGTGAAGTCTTAGGAAAACCAGACTCCTGACACTCTGTGACCACTGTACAAAAAAGTCTGCTGGGGCCAAAGGTCAGGATTACTCTCCGTCTTTTTTTTTCTTTTTAAAAAACTCTTTACCACACTTCACTGTTTCCTTATGATCTACAAAATATTTTAAAGTCTGCTGGATTCTGTGTTTTTCTAAACTCCTATAGTAAGAGTATGAAAGACTGATGACTTATGTGAAGCTGAGGACGACCATGGACCAAGTCAACTAGTCTACAAGAACAAAACAAAGCCCAGGCTCAAATCACACATTATGTATGTGGGAGGCTCCAGCAGCAGCTAAGAGGTGGGCCTCTGGGGTCCCCGTTCTCCTCTCTGGCCCATTGCTCCCCAAGCCCTGAGTATATCACTAGGTACGGCCCCAAAACAAAATAACAACCAAACAATGTTTTTCAGGACACAGCTCAGGACTAGAGCACTTGCTATGTTTGTCTAGGGCCCTTGGTTTGATTTTTGGTACCACGGAAAAACAAAAAAGATCAAAACTGGACAGCCTTGGTTACTGGTGAGAAATTACACTTCACAGACAAGTCTGAAACTATTAACTGAAAAGGGATGATAACGGAACACCTCCAAATCAGAAACCTGAAGGAACTGACTATGCACCACGCAACCATGTTAGAAAGATGTTTGCATCTACACATGCCAATACACAAAGGAGCAATGTGACTGTCAGTGGCAAAACTGGGGTGTCTCTATCTGGGATCACTCAGTGGGGGGGTGGTGTCCTCAGGGACCTACGATACCCCCTGGATCATGCAAATCTATTCTTAAAATTTACATTTTGGGGTCAGAGCAATAGTCCAGCGGGTAGGGCATTTGCCTTTCATGCAGCCGACCCGGGTTCAATCCCCGTATCCCATATGGTTCCCTGAGCTCCTCCAGGAGTAATTTCTGAGTGCAGAGCCAGGAGTAACCCCTGAGCATTGCCAGGTGTGACCCAAAAAGAAAAAAAAAATTTTAATTTTACCTGAATTAAAACACATGAATATATTAAGAAAAATGTACATTATAGGGGCCGGAGGAATAGCCCAGCGGGTAGGGACGTTGCCTTGCACGCGGCTGGCTTGTGCGGGCCTGGGTTCGATCCCGGCATCCCATATGGTCCCCAAGCACCGCCAGGAGTAACCCCTGAGCATCGCCGGGTATGACCCAAAAAAAAAAAAAAAAAAAAAAGAAAGAAAAAAAAAAAAGAAAAATGTACATTATGTGAATGATCACTGTCTTCCCATTCATCATCGATTTGCTCGAGCAGGCCCCAGTAACATCTCCATATGACCTGTCTCATGCAAGTAGAGCCCAAGGGCATCTGCTTGCTCCAGGAACATAAAGAGCCTCAAACCATTCCACCAGGTCATGGGAATGAGGTCTATAAATGTTACTGGTATTTGGCATATCAAATACGACACGGGTAGCTTGCCAGGCTCTGCGTGCGGGATGTGAATGATAAATTACTAGATTTCAAACAAAATGTCCTGCTTTCCTCGCCCAGCATGACGACACCAGCTGAAGAATCATGCTGCTGAGGAATCCTCAAGCACTTGCACATGGAGTTTAAAGAGGGCAGTACATTATTTTAGCAGTTAAATGATGTTGAAATGAACACATTAAAATGTATATTTGCTTGTTTAAAACTAATCACTTGAATATTTGTCAATTATGGATAAACCTCCTAGCAGTTCCCAAGTGCTCCCAAAGTACTTTAAAGAGAAATACTTACTTAGGAAACCAATTTAATCCCAGATGCTCTGTCTTGGAATATAATATTCTTTCCACCATGTCATA
This sequence comes from Cryptotis parvus, assembly GCA_021461705.1. NCBI lineage: Eukaryota > Metazoa > Chordata > Mammalia > Eulipotyphla > Soricidae > Cryptotis > Cryptotis parvus. The sequence goes on along the minus strand of JAJIBD010010828.1, from coordinate 16,484 downwards.
AAGTGGCCTCCAAGGTAACTCCAAATCATCTCTTGAAAGAAGTTCCTTTTTTCTATTAAAAAATAGGCAAATCACATGGATGCACGATGCAAAAACAGGTGTACATTACATTCACCATACGGGAAGGTCAGTTGTTAAACGTTCCTGTCATTTTGCATTTCCCCTATCCACAACAACTCACAAATAAAGGACGATATTCAGGAAAACAATGAATCAGATTTTTGCTGCTGCTAAAACCCCCAAAAGCACTGGTGAAAGGAGACAGTGAAAATTTGTGCACCATTACTATAAACAAATTCCACATTTTCACACTACCTATGGGGTACTTAATGTTTCCAGCACTGTACAAGATATTCTGGGATAAGAAAAAGAATAATTAAATAAAAAGATACTGTCTTTTCAAGGGTCTTATAACATATAAGGGAAAATGACTAGGACAAAATAAAAAAATACATATGCTTAAACTCATGATAGGTTTCTGCAATTTTTTTTTCAAAATGAAATTAGTCTTCTCATTAAAGAACACAACCTTACTGAGACTTTGTCTTCTTATTAAAGAACACAACCTTGAGGAACAACCAAAAATATCTTGGCAGAAATCAAAAGTAACAGACTTACTTTAACAAATTAATCAAGAGGCGAGCAAATCCCTGCATCATGCTGATTTCTAGTTTTGGAATTGATACCAGCTCATACAATAACTTGATAAAAAGAACATGATCTTCTTTGCTAAATTTTCTCCCGTAAAGTCGAATATATCTGCAACAACAACAAAAAAAATCAAGTCTATGAAATAAATAAGGTGGCACATTCGAGTCCACTTCAGCATCATTCAAAGTCAAGACGTGGAGGCTTAGGACTAGGAACACCCATCAACAAACACAGAACATGTGGCGTATGCATACAATGAAACACTCAGCCTTTAAAAGGAGATTTTGTCCTATGCTATAAGATGGATGAACCTTGAGGACATAAAGTGAAATAAGTCTTGATTTACTTTAAGATACATGTAAAGCAGCATGACTCAGAAACTAAACGTGGAATGGAGGTTAGGTACAGGGAGGGCACAAATAAGTGATATTTAATGGGCATAATTAGTCACTCAAGATAAAGTTGCAGAAACCTGTTAAGTAATGCACAGAGAATATTTTAACTTTAAAACTCTACCACTTAGTGCTCACTTCGGCAGCACATATACTAAAACTATACAGTTAAAAAATTGAGTGCGAGGCGGAGCGAGTCCAGCGGGTAGGGCGTTTGCCTTGCACGTGGCAGGCCTGTGCCGGCCGGGTTCGATCCCCGCATCCCATATGGTCCCCGATCACTGCTAGGAGTAATTCCTGAGTGCAGAGCCAGGAGTAACCTCTGAGTGTCGCCAGGTGTGACCCAAAAAAGAAAAAAAAAAAGTGCATTGGGCCAGAGCGATAGTTCAGTGGGTGCGGCGTTTGCCTTTCATGTGGCAGACCCAGGTTCAATCCCCGGCATCCCATATGGTTCCCTGAGCACCGCCAGGAGTAACCCCTGAGCATTGCTGGGTGTGACCCCCAAAAAAAAAATTCAGTGCATTAAAAAAATTATAGAATAAAAAGTATGGTGATTAATTCCAAATGTTCTTATGCTAAGTATTTTCTAGCTACCCATCGATGTATGAGAAAAAAAACTCATTCTGTTCTTTAGCTAATAGACTGCCAAACAGGTCTTGGAGGATGTGCAACAGGCTGGAGCACACGCCCTGCACACAGGAATCCTGGGCTCCAACTGGGCTCTGCATGGTCATCTGGTCATCTGGACATTTAGTCCTCAAGGGTGTGGCCCCCAAACCAAAATAATGCATCAAATAAAATATTAACTGTTGGAGGACAGGTTTAGCTAACCTGGGAGCTTTGTTGTTTTGCCCACTCCCAGCTTAATCTTATTTAAGCCAAGGTTCATTCTAATGAGACTTCTCTTCTATGTAAACACTGCTAGAGGGTGTGGCAGTTACAGAAGTCACCTTGATTGAATAACTTCTGACTTATACATCTACTAAGACTTATATGTTTTCTAGATTGGGCACAGCTCCTCTTTATACCCACTGCACCCAACGTGGGACAGTTAGAATTTACCAGGAGACTACCACCCTGGCTACGCTGAGACTATAGGAAGACTATAGGAAGGATTATACTAGTTTGCTCTAAGCAGGCGAGTGTGACCCTTTCAGTACACGAGAACAAGATACTCAGAATCACCCTGGTGCAGATAATAATAAGAAGGACCTTGTGGGTACCATCTAGATTACATGAAGCTCATGAAGTTAAGATGTATTACTTTATATTAGCCCTCTCTCTCTCTCCAGTGTTTTACCTTGGTAGAAAGGATTAGACCTTGGCATAACCTTTGTTTATACCTGCAATAAGGTGTGGCACTACACTCTGTTTAGGGTTCTTTGTTGACATGACCCTCCCAATTGGATTACTTTGGTGTATATAAGGGGCTGACTTGCGGCCCCTTCATGCTTCACTTTTTCACCTTTTGGGCCTTTTAGCTTTCAGCTTTTGGCTCCTGTGGCTTTTGGCTCCTCGGCCTTTTGCTCTTTGGCCTTTTGCTCCTTCTTCTGGGTAGAAATCAGCTCGGGTGAGCTCCTCTCTCTTTGGTGGGAGACTTAGGCTCTTTTGTATGGTCCAAGTTTGGACCAGAGATAGAGTTTGTTCATTATATTAGAGTGCTGTTGGAAGAGTTTTTGTACTATTAAAAGCCTTTTTGGCAGGGCCGGAGTGATAACCCAGCAGGTAGCGCATTTGCCTTGCATGCGGCCGGCCCATGCCGGCCCGGGTTCGATCCCCGGCATCCCATATGGTCCCCCGAGCACTGCCAGGAGTGATGCCTGAGTGCAGAGCCAGGAGAAACCCCTGAGCATTGCCAGGTGTGACCCAAAAAAAAGCAAAAAAAAAAAAAAAATAAAAATAAAAAGCCTTTTTGGAACTGCACCGGACTCATGAGTTTTTCATCTGTTCTCCCGTGTCCTCGGAGGTAGAAGAGAACCTCTGTCCTGATACTGTCGGGGGACCCTGGCAGCATTCCCCGACAATTAACAAAAGGTTTATGGTAACTCAACTCTCATCAGTCTTAACAATACAAAGCACTGCTAGCTTTCTGCTGTGTGGGTATAACTGGTCCTTTGGTGTAAAGTCCTGGAGAAGTGTTCCTCTGCACCCTTTTGTTAATAAACAAATGTTTGCTGAAGGTAGCAATCTACGTATAAATACCCAAAAATACGTATAAATTACCCAAAGGGACAGCATCTCACAGACCACTTAAAATGAGTATTAAAGTATGCAATTTTAATCATAAGAACATTTAAGAACACAGATGGTTTATGATCTTGAAACATGAGTAGGTTACAGAACTAGAATATGATTCTGAAAATTAACTGATTATAATAGAAGTACTTCAAAAAGAAATTTTTTTGTCTTTTTTGGGTCACACCCGACGATGCTCAGGGGTTACTCCTGCTCTGCACTGAGGAATTACTCCTGGCAGTGCTCAGAGGACCATATGGGATGCCAAAGACCAAACCCAGGTCAGCCATGTGAATGAAGGGCAATGCCCTACCCATTATCCTATCACTCCGGCCCCCCCACAATAGTCCTTCATCTCAAAAATGTGTATTTTCAATTTTTAATTTTGAAGAGTCAATGTAATCAAAAGCATTAACTATAAGCAAAACGATTTTAAAGGTTTTTCTCAATAATTTTTAATCATTGTGGCGTTAACTAAGGAACAAAAGTAACTAATTTAAGGACCCTAAATTTATTTAATAGCCAAAATTTAAGTATATTATCTCAGAGCACCCTTACTGTCTTAAAATGTAAGAAATCAAAGCTTATCTGGAATACATGGCTAGATACTCTTCTCAGGAAGCCTTTGGCAAACATATTAATCGGCTGGGAGGAGCCCTCCCACCCATGTCTCTTCTTCAGCAGCTGAGGTAAAATCAGGGTGCCTCTTTTGCCTTTCAGGGGTGAGAACCCTTTCATTCCCCACAAAAAATACATTTTGTTTTCCTGAAAATATTAGCCAATCTCAAGCCTAGCTCATCAGAGCCCCATCCTAGAGAGAAGCCTATTTCAAGCCCAGGTATGCTGGTCTCGGAGGCTAAAGTCAACAGGCTTCTGTGGAGATGGAGTTGGGATTCTTTTCCCCCACTTCTGTCCCATCTGGTAGGCCTGGTGGATCCACCCACGAACTGCTCCTGGGCTGTTAGCAGTGAACCAGAGACACAGATACACAGGGCAGAGCTGCTACCAGCAATCCCTATGTGTGTTCGGCTGATCATGAGGTGTCCAGGGAGGAAGTGTGGTTCGGGCCCTGGCCCACAACCCCAAGCCTGGGAAGAAGCCAGAGGAACCCTGGACCATGATGGCAGCCATTTTCAAAGTCCAGATTCCACAGCTCGCCAGAGCTCCTCCCAAGAGATAAGCCAATCTAAGCCCAGCTCATCAGAGCCCCACTCTAGAGAGAAGCCTATTTCAAGGCCAAGTATGTTGGTCTCCGAGGCTAAAGTCACCAGGCTTCCATGAAGATGGAGCTGGGGTCCCTTTCCCTACCTCTGCTCTGTCCAGGGAGGCCTGGTGGACCTACCCACGAACTGCTCTTGGGCTGTTGGCCATGAACCAAAGACCAGATACACAGGGCAGAGCTGCTACTGGTTCTCCCCTTTCCGTGGCCATTTTGTGGTGTAGTAGTCTATCAGCAAGTGCAAAAACTAAGAACATCTTCACATCAGAGCCTGCCAAGCTACCCGTGTTGTATTTGATATACCAAAAACAGTTAACAATAATAAACCTCATTCCTATGATCAGAACGAATGGTTTGAGATTCTTCATGTTCCTGGAGCAAGCAGAGGCCTTTGGGCTACAGTAGTAAGAGACAGGGACAAATGGAGATGTTACTGGCACCCACTCGAGCAAATCGATGAACAATGGGAAGACAAGTGATACAAGTGATTCTCAGCCAACTAAAGGTACCCACAAACCCACCTTTAGACTACTGTTCATTTCCCCTCCTCTCATCTGTAGCTTCAAAATTTAATCCAAAAGTTATCAAACTTATTTGGTCTACTAGTCTTATGCGAAAAGAGAAAGTCCTAGAAACTAGTTTGAAAGTTTTAAAGCCTATAACCAGAAAGTGTCAACAACTGCACTCCGGCTCACTAGCCCTCACAGTCAGTTCCAGCAGCCCCTCTGGCAAACACTGCTATAATCCAGTGAGTTTACCTTCCACGCTATGGGTGAAGAGGGAAGAACAGAAAGACTGGCTGCCTGCTTACCTCTGCCAGTAATTACTATGAGTGTTTCTTCCTTATTTGTGTGTGTGTGTGTGTGTATGTGTGTGTGGTGGTGTGGGGGGGAGGGCAGGCACACACCTGGCAGGGTAGAGTGTCCTCCTGGCTGGCCTCGGGAGCAGACCAAACCTGGCTAACCTGGTGCAAGCCATATAGCCCTCCAGCCCAACATATAGCCCAACAGAGTTGGGACTCTGTTGAAAACACCTTGTTTATGTTTTTAATTGGTAGTAGGCACACCTGATCATATTTAGGGCCTACTCCTGGTTCTATGTTCAGGAAGTCATATGTCGTGTGGGGTATAGAACATAGGTTGATCTACTCACTGTACTCTCTCTCCAGCCCCTGTGAATGTTTATCTGCCTGGGACTGGTACAGAAAATACACCTTACACCCAAAGATGCCAGATTCTGTAAGCTAAGCTGCTGAGTTCCTGAATCTTCTTTAATTTCACTCAGTAAACTAGCATGCTACTTTCAAATCAGATCACCCCCAAAAAAAAAAAAAAAAAAAACATGCTCAAATACCTAAAACTGCAACGAACCTTTCCTTGCTTTCCAATAGTTACCTTAGGTCTTGTCAGAGCTCCAGGAGCCCAGAGATAACACAGCACTCACAGGAAGACTCTCGACAGGACTACAGCGCAGCACAGCTCTACACGCTGCTTTTCCTGCCGGAAACTGCACTTAACCTTACAGTCAAAGCCCCAAACTCTGCCATGAAGACAACCACAGGGGCTTCTGCTGGAGTTAGAACTCTTTTCAAGAATTACTCAACCAATAAGTAGTTACTGCCCACCACAAAGTGGTTCTTGCCTCTACAATTCTCAAAAACACAACCCAAGATTTCTTTTGGGGAAAAAAAAAAGTACTAAAAGAAAAGAGTCTTCAAGGAAAGAACTCTTCACTATGACTCCTGAGCACAGCGAGATGTGGCGTCAAACCAAAAACCAAACAAAAGAACTTCTAGTCACAATAAGATACCACTTAGAAGTAAAAAACATTGGGCATAGGGCCGAGCCAATAGCACAGCAGGTAAGCTGTTGGTTTGCCTTGCACACAGCTGACCCGACCGAAGTTCAATCCCCCGGCATCCCATATGGTCCCGAGCTCTGCCAGGAGTAATTCCAGAGCAAAGAGTCAGGAGTAACCCGTCACTGGGTGTGACCCCCAAAAAAGCAAAAAAAAAAAAAAAAAAAAAAATAGGCAGATGATACCTGATGAGGTACCTGATGAGTAACTCAATCCAAATTATCTAAAAATCTCCTTTGAAAATTTTTAAAAAAAATTTTAAAAAATTAAAATCTCCTTCAAATCAGGAAAACTCAGTAAGAAAGAGACACACCCCCATTGGACAGATGACTTGGGCACCCATCAGAAGGCATTATCCAGAGGACTCAAAAGTACATCTAATGATCACATCATTACTCACCAGTAAAGGCAAACTAAGACACAATAAGGCTCACCTTCACACTATCACAGTGACCGACACTGAAAAGCCTAATGTGTTGAGAACGTGGAGCCTCTGTTCCTGAAGAAGACACCAAGTGGAAAACGGTGACACTGCCTGTCACAGACCCGTGGAGTAGCCTCCTCACTAACAGAGACACTGCCTGTCACAGACCCATGGAGTGGCCACCTCACAACTAACAGAGACACTGCCTGTCACAGTTCTGTGGAGTGGCAACTGCACAACTAACGGTGACAATGCCTGTTACAGTCCTGTGGAGCAGCAACCGCATGACTAACAGTGAAGCAACAACTGCAGGATTAGGTGCTACAGGAAATGGACTATGTCAACCAATGATCTAAAAATCTGTTTAAATTACACAATCACCATACTGAGCAAAAGAAACTACATGTACACATTATGTGTACCGCACAATTCTATTTTAAAGAATGGGAAAGTGTACAGAGAGCAGGGGGCTCTGAGATGCGGCGCTGCAGCTGATGAGGCATCATCTCCACCACAGCACCACACACCACCTCACCAGTGCAATCCTGGTGGCACTGGCATGGCAGTAACAAAATCAACAGGAGTGGAAGGAAAGGGAAATACAGTGAGCAGGTGTGTGTCCCCCCCACCTCCCCCAGAGGCACACGGACGGACGGACTTTAACGGAGTGCTATGCTCTACATATCCACAAGCGCGTATATAGACACCCATCTGGCACCTGAAGAGCAGTGGGATGCTTTTTAACCTTCTTTGCTAATTACTAGCTATGCCACACCATTTTTACATCCTCCATCTTGTTCTGGACTAATTATTCTCTAAATGTAAAAATATAAAGTTACTTCACATGGAAATTAAGCACCTGCATTTTAAGCTACTCTTCCAAGTGGTCTGGAGGAAGGGCCCAGGAGGTAAGGCGCTGGCCTCGCATGCTTCTGCTACACACACCCTCGTTCAAGTCCTGCTACCACATATGGTGCCCAGGCACTGCCAAGGGTTATTCTTTCTCTTTTTTTTTTGCCCTACCCCTGCCAAGGGTTATTCTTGAGCAGAGAGCCAGGAATAGTCTCTGAGCAAGCCAACTGTGGCCAAGAACAAAGGCAAGACACCAACTGCTTGGACTGGCGATGTAGTGCAGGGGCTAAGGCCATGAAGAGGAGTGGCTGACTGTCAGCTCCGACACCACATATGGTTCCCAGAGGACTGCCAAAAGGACCCTGACCACAGAACCAAGAGTTAAGCCCTGAACACCTATGGCCCCCAAACCAAAGAAAGATTTTAGAACTACTCTGAACGATATTTAAAGACTACCCATTCTCTTTTTCCAATTTTCACATAAAATTTTAAAATAAAATTTACTATAAGCTGTTGAAAACCTTAAGAAAATTAATGATTGAAATTTTAAATAGAGTATCTCAGTAAATTATCCAGAACATATAAATGACAAGTCATTATCATTCTACTACAGGGTTGGGTGGGAGTTACATTAACTGATGACAGGGGTGGGGGAGGGCGGGCAAAGCATAGCACAGCCTGTAGCGCATTTGCCCTGCACTCAGCTGACCTGGGTTCAATCTCCAGCATCCCACATGGTCCCCGTGCACTGCAAGGAGGGATTCCTGAGTGCAGAGCCAGGAATAAGCCCTAAGCAGTGCTGGGTGTGGCCCCCCAAAAAGATAATGAGGAGTGGGAAGCAGGCACATGAAGGTACAGTACAGACAAATAAGGTGTTGCCTGGCAATGGGGTTCGATCCCTGGCATCCAAAATGGTCCCTTGAGCCCACCAGGAGTCATTCCCTGAGCAGAGCCAGGAGGAAGTCCTGAGCACAACTGGGTGTGGGAAAAAAAACAAAAAACAGAATCAAAGGGCTGGAGTGATAAAACAGTGGGTAGAGTGTTTGCCTTACACACAGCCAACCTGAGTTTGATCTTGGCATCCCATATGGTCCCGTGAGCACTGTCAGGAATAATTCCTGAGTGCAGAGCCAGAGTAACCCCTGAGCATCATCGGGTGCGGCTCAACAAGCAAAACAAAACAAAACAAAACAAAAATACTAGAATCAAAACCCACAAAAAAAATACATGCGGGTCTGGAGAGAGCTCAGCATTCTGCCAGCAAATTAGGAGGGACCTGGGCTTAATCCGCAGCACCACATGGTTCCCGAGCATCACATGAGCATGACTGGGAGTAGCCCTTGAGCACATGTTGAGGTGTGGTCCCAACATGAGGCCCCCAAAGATAACACAAGACTAAGGAAATAGCCCCAAGGACTACAGCATCTACTTCACCCAGGGAAGGTCCAGGTTTGATCCCACCGCAGCAGACCCCCCTAACACCACAGCAGATCCCCTAACACGTCCCCCTCATGGCTGACGTGGTACAGGCTGAGGCGCTGGCCCTGCTCATGGCTGACGGGGGTACAGGCTGAGGCGCTGGCCCTGCTCATGGCTGACATGGCACAGGCTGAGGCGCTGGCCCTGCTCATGGCTGACGTGGTACAGGCTGAGGCGCTGGCCCTGCTCATGGCTGACGCGTGGTACAGGCTGAGGAGCTGGCCCTGCTCATGGCTGACGTGGTACAGGCTGAGGCGCTGGCCCTGCTCATGCTGACGTGGTACAGGCTGAGGCGCTGGCCCTGCTCATGCTGACGTGGTACAGGCTGAGGCACTGGCCCTGCTCATGCTGACATGGTACAGGCTGAGGCGCTGGCCCTGCTCATGGCTGGCGTGGTACAGGCTGAGGCGCTGGCCCTGCTCATGGCTGATGTGGTACAGGCTGAGGCACTGGCCCTGCTCATGGCTGACATGTACAGGCTGAAGCGCTGGCCCTGCTCATGCTGACGTGGTACAGGCTGAGGCGCTGGCCCTGCTCATGCTGACATGGTACAGGCTGAGGCGCTGGCCCTGCTCATGCTGACATGGTACAGGCTGAGGCGCTGGCCCTGCTCATGCTGACATGGTACAGGCTGAGGTGCTGGCCCTGCTCATGGCTGACGTGGTACAGGCTGAGGCGCTGGCCCTGCTCATGGCTGACATGGTACAGGCTGAGGCGCTGGCCCTGCTCATGCTGACATGGTACAGGCTGAGGTGCTCACCCTGCTCATGGCTAACCCAGGCTCATTCCCTGGCACTGCAAGTGCTTTCCTGAGCACAAGCTGGTGTGGCCCAAAAAGAAAACAAAAACAAACCAAATAAATGAAAACAAAATTTAAAAACCACTCATATTTAGATAAGAGCCAGCCCAGCCCAGGAATGCCTGATCCAGAGACTCACATACATGGGGGCAGAGCTGCTACCGGCTCTCCCTGTGTCCAGCTAATCACGTGGCACCCGGGAGGGATGGCAGGTTCTAGCCTTGGTCCGCCACCCCAATAGAGCCTCACAAGAAGCCAGAGGATCCCCACACCATGAGGGCCGCCATTTTCCACATCCGGACTCCCCACTCGTCAGAGCTCCACACAGCAGAAGAGCTGATCACAAGCCGGGCTCATCAGAGTCCCACCCTACAGCAGTCTATTTCAAGCCCAGCCCAGGTATGCCAGGTATGCAAAGCAGCCCTGCGGTTCATCAATAAAGTCACCAGATGAGCAGTGACTACAAGAATATCCCACCCACATGGCAGAGCCTGGCAAGCTACCGTGTCATATTTGATATGCCAAATAACCCTCATTCCCATGACCTGATGGAATGGCTTGAGGCTCTTTATGTTCCTGAAGCGAGCAGATGCCCTTGGGCTAAACTAGCATGTGACAGGACGTATGGAGATGTTACTGGTGCCCGCTTGAGCAAATCGATGAACAACAAGAGATACAAGGAAGACAAGTGATACAAGTGATTTAAATAAGAAAATTTTTTAGGAAAAAAAAAATTTACCATTGTCTTTCTGGAAAACACAGCCCCTCTCTTAGAGCAAGGGAGACAGTACAGCAGGCAGGGCATTTGTCTTGCAAGAGGATATCCTGGGTTCAATCCCTGGTATCACATATAGTTCCTGAGCCCACCTGGAGTGATTCCTGAGCACACTCAGGGAGTAATCCCTGAGCACACTCAGGAGTAAACCCTGATCACTGGGTGTGCCCCACACTCCAAACACGCAGAGTCCTTCTCCAATGTTACAGTGGTTGGAGACAATCGTTCCATTCATAAATACAAACAAAAAGATTAATTTGAAATATCTGTACTCACCACAGAGAATGGGCACATTCAAAAGAGCAAGAACCAATGCTGGTATGGATGTGGGGGAAAAGGAACTCTCATTCACTGTTAGTGGATATGTTGACTGGTCCAGCCCCTTTGAAAAACAATATGGACATTCCTCCACAAACTGCCAATAGAGCTTCCCTTTGACCCAGCAATACCACTCCTGGGAATTTACCCTGGGTACCCAAAAACACACAGCAGAAATATCATCTACACTTCAATGTTCATAGCAGCACTATACACAATGGTCGGAATCCGTAAACAACCTAAGTGTCCAAGAATAGATGTCTAGATAAAGAAACAATGCTACATCTACACAATGGAATACTATGCAGCTGTTAGGAAAAAATGAAGTTATGAAATTTACTTATAAATGGATAGACATAGAGAGTATCACACTGAGTAAAATTAGTCAGAGGAAAAGGTCAGATATAGAATGGCTGTATTCAATGAATGAGTGAATGAATGATCGAATGAATGAGTTCATTTCTGGGATATAAAAAAAATATTATGAGACCAATATCCAAGGCCAGGCAAAACACAGACCAGTAGGACTTGTCAATGGTTTGAATCTAACACGAGTGAGTGGAGGTCAGAGTTTGGGCAGGGTGCTAGTAAGTGCTGGAAATGGTAATGCCAGACTAGAACTGAGCACTGAACATAGGCAAAGCGATATACATGATAACCCTTAAATGTACGAATTGTAAGCCATAATGTGTGTTTGAGAGGAGAGTGAGAGAGAGAAAGAGAGAGAAAGAGAGAGAGAGAGAGAGAGAGAGAGAGATCACTTATCTTCCCATTGTTCATCGATTTGCTCGAGTGGGCACCAGTAACGTCTCATTTGTTGGGAATGAAGTCCTATATTGTTACTGTTTTTGGCATATCGAATATACCACGGGGAGCAGAGATGGAAGAAAAATGCCTACCATTGGGGCAAGCTGGGGAGTGGGGATGGAATTTGGGGATACTGGAAGGGTCGTGGAGGGTTGGGTGCTGAACACTGAGAGGCTGTTCAATCATGGACAGCTTTGTAATCTCACAGTGGTATAATAAATATTTTAAAAAATAAGTAAGAGTTCTGAGCAACAAAAAAAACCACATCTGTAATATAGAGCCCTCATCTGCTCCATAGAACATACCAACCACATATAGGCACACAAAATGTGCAGAAGAAAAACTTTAGAACAATAAACCTAGGTTACCATCATATGTGGGACATACAGAATATCAGAGGGGAGTAACAAATAGCCAAAGGTAACAGACCCTGAGAAGGGTCTACAGGATTCAGTTTATCGTGACAGGGAGACAGGACGGGCTGGGGCAGGTGCTCTGAGGGACAGGGAGACGGGACAGGGCTGGGGCAGGTGCTCTGAGGGACACGGAGACAGGACGGGGCTGAGGCAGGTGCTCTGAGGGACACAGAGACTGGACAGGGCTGGGGCAGGTGCTCTGAGGGACACGGAGACAGGACAGGGCTGGGGCAGGTGCTCTGAGGGACACAGAGACTGGACAGGGCTGGGGCAGGTGCTCTGAGGGACACGGAGACAGGACAGGGCTGGGGCAGGTGCTCTGAGGGACAGGGAGACAGGACGGGGCTGGGGCAGGTGCTCTGAGGACAGGGAGACAGGACAGGGGTGGGGCAGGTGCTCTGAGGGACACGGAGACAGGACAGGGCTGGGGCAGGTGCTCTGAGGGACAGGGAGACAGGACGGGGCTGGGGCAGGTGCTCTGAGGGACAGGGAGACAGGACGGGGCTGGGGCAGGTGCTCTGAGGGACACAGAGACTGGACAGGGCTGGGGCAGGTGCTCTGAGGGACACGGAGACAGGACAGGGCTGGGGCAGGTGCTCTGAGGGACACGGAGACAGGACAGGGCTGGAGCAGGTGCTCTGAGGGACACGGAGACAGGACAGGGCTGGGGCAGGTGCTCTGAGGGACACGGAGACAGGACGGGGCTGGGGCAGGTGCTCTGAGGGACACGGAGACAGGACGGGGCTGGGGCAGGTGCTCTGAGGCTGGGCTGGAGGGAAGCAGAGTGACAGAAAGTACCGTGCTAGAACACGGCATGTACAAAACCACAAAAAGTCATACTGAGATACATATATCTTGGTGCCTAAAAAAAGAATTTTAAGTTACTAAAGATTTTAATAGGAAGATTTTTTTTTAAATGTTTCTAAACAAATAACAACTAGGACTAAAATGACAATTATCTTGCAGCAAGGAAAAGGGCCCTGACCAATGAAATCTTTAACAGTGCCCACCGCACCCAATAAGTTCAGACAGTAGCTATAATTCCTCCCTTTTGAAGCAGCTATATCAGTTCCTGTCTTTTCTTCTCCTCCTAGAAAGCATGAAAAAACAGGCAGTGAGGGTGGGGGAGCCAAAACAAAACACCTTGATTATCAAGAATAAATTACACTGGCTTTCCAGGACTAAGTTCTTCAGATCATATTCAGTAGAAAGTGCTAGGAAATGAAATAAAGCATTTTCTCATAAACCCCACCTCCTCCCTCTTCACTTATTTGTCCAAAGATGACTGCTGGCGATATGAAATGTGTAGTACAAAGTATGGCTCAAGCGGCTCCTCCGCATACAGCTTGGACCAGAGGACAAAGGCCGAGGGGCCCCTCCGCCCAGAGCTCGGACCGGAGGACACAGGCACTCAGGAAACTGAACACACCTAAGAGGGAGATGAATGGAGGATCACCACTGGCTGGTTCCCCTTTAGATCCAAGCTGCATGCGGAAGAAGAGAAAGCTGGAATCACTGTCTAGCCTTTCCAAGGTCAAGACAGTCTGAGCATTTGCAGAGAGGCAGGGAACAGCCCAGGGCACAGAAGACAGCCCTAAACAGGAACCTCTGGGGCCACGGGTCTAGCATGCTAGGTCACCAGCATCCCGCTCTGCCGGTCCATGCTAGGTCACCAGCATCCCGCTCTGCCGGTCCATGCTAGGTCACCAGCATCCCGCTCTGCCGGTCCATGCTAGGTCACCAGCATCCCGCTCTGCCGGTCCGTGCTTAGGCCACCAGCATCCCTCTCTGCCGGTCCCTTGGGCAAGACACTTATTTGACCTTTGCATTCGGAAAAGAAGGGGTTCGGCGCCCAAGGTCCCGGTACTCAAGACTAAGGCACACATGTCGCTCTGATCTCATTCCTCTAGAATAGGACCCCAGCCCAGTTATTTTTTTTCCTAAACTCCGCAGGTGTCTCACCATAGTTGGAACCGCTACAATATGCCAGACTGGCTATGGCACAACATATGCTTTGTTTTGGTTTGGGGGCCATACCCTGTGAATCTAACCAAGCCTCCCACATGCAAAACATGCGCTCCCAATCCTTTGAGCTATCTCTGCCCCGCAATACGTGATCTTAAAACATGTTCTCATTCATGGAAAACCGAATACTTGGTCTTCTGAAGCGGTGGCAGGAGATGGACTATCCCTGGAGATAGCAGCCACTGCCCAGATCACAGCACCGTTAATAGGTGAGGGTCAGTGCCAAGGGTCAGGACAGCAGAGTAAGGGTGGGGACACACCAAGGCTGAGCAAAGGCAACAGGGCAGAAGGTAGCGGCAGGTGGCTCGGTAGCCAGGGGCGGGACGCCGCAGGACAGACACGCGGTCAATGTCCAACCTTGAGGCCCACGGCTCTGATGCAGCAGCTCCTGAAGGGTTACTTAGCTGTGCTATTCCAAGGACACAGATGCCACATCTGAGGCTGGTGTCCAAAGACCCCTGAGGTTAAGAAAGTGAGGAACTTCCTCTAGGGGAGCTGAGCTCTGCTCGGTTGCCAGGACCAGAACAAGCGCTCCTCTGCGGCACCAGGTCTCTCCCCAGCACACACTCCCGGAAGTCAATGCCCAGGAGTCAGATCACCACCAGAGCAGAAAACTATGACGTTATTGTCAGTAGGCCACAGGAGAACTCAGATTGCTATCACCTACAACAACAGAAAATTTTAAAGGCGAACAGAAAAATCGTTAAAGTTCCTAAGAAATCCTGGTGAGGTTCTGTGAGACGTGATACTGAGCTTAGTCATCCTGGACTTGGTGTACATTGCTACTGAGGTGCTATGAAGCCCAAATGCCACTGAAGAGATGACAGTGGCCAGCCACCTCGTGAATCAAGTCCTTCAAACAGGCCAAAATTCCCTTAAAGAGTTCTTAAATAAAAGCATTAAGCCAGAAGTTCCAGGGCCTGAAGTAGTAGAGTTGAATATAAAAAAAACCAGATGATGGAGATAGATTATCTTCATGGAATCCCAAAACTGTCAGTTTGGGAGCAAGAAGGATCTTATAATCTGGCAATAGAAAAAAAACTGAAAATGAGGGCTGTAATGTTAACAAGGTCAAAACAAAACTACCAAATAACCGACAATAGTTGGGTCCAGGATTATTCGCCAGACTGGCTTAAAATGAGCCTGAAAGTCCAAATATTTGGAATAGTAAGGGCTACCAAGAAATTCAGCAAACAACAACAGCCAAACCGCACAAAACGACTTATAACTGAACAATAATGAAACAAATTTCGACAGTAATTGCTCAGTGATGCAATCACCTATCTATGCAGGAGATTTATCATTCACCACAGAACAACACAGTCTGGATGAAGCTCTACACTCAGGCCAAGTCTGTGAGGAAAATGGAAAATACCAATTTACTGACTGAAGTCACTCTGGTCAGGACGGAGGTGGCACTGGTACTTCACATGGTTCCAAGCACAGGCTCAGGTCTGGCCCAAAGGGTTTTCAAACAGAGACTAATGCCATCAGGTACTTCCAATCATTTCAAGTATGGATTGACTTCTAGGTGCTCTGGAAGATTTCAAGTCCTGGCCAAAATGGGAAACAGGGCACTGGAAGATAATTTCTAATCAGGAACAAGTTAAAATGCCTTACTGTGGCTATGTAGTCAAGTACAGGCAAATATGAAAAACCCATTTGCTCACTCATACTGGAGTCAGATCACTTAGTTGTGGTATTTGTGAAAAATGATTTATTTGCAGAGAACATGAAAAAAAAGACACAACCTGGTTCATAAAAAGTGCAAACGGAGAGGATGTGTAGGATCTTCCGTGAGCAGTCAGTGTTGGAACACGGCAAGGACGGCATCACTACAGAATCTGTGCAGATTGTGAGATAAACCAGAGCCGTGAGGGCAAGAAGCAGCAGAGCAGAAATGGGTACAGATTCCTCTCAGGGGATTCTGACAGTGAATAAAGAGGTGAGGGCCTGGCTGAGGATGGGCGTTCACAATGAGCCACTTTGATGGGCTGAACCAAGCAGCATTCTTAGGTTCCTAGGGTGACTCATGTTCTGCCGCCTCAAGGCGCTGCACTCAGACATAACACGAGCCAACATGAGGCCCCAGCAGTAGTATAGCAGCTAGGGCACTTTTTCTCACACATGGCACCCCAGGTGGTACCCCACAGCCCACCAGGTGTGATGCATGAGGCAGAGCCAAGAGTAAGTCCTGAGCAAAATCGGGTGTGGCTCCTCAAAATTAAACAAAAA
>JAJIBD010010827.1:0-40776 GCA_021461705.1 Cryptotis parvus | reverse complement strand
CCAGAGTCTCACAGTGATCTATCAAGTATTGACTACAAAGCAGGTATTTGAAAAGTGAATTAATAAGTAGGAAATAACAGAGTCAGGAAATCTTGGTTTTTAATTTAAGCTTTGTCCTCAGACTAAATCTTCCTGCATTTTTACTAGAGAAGCCAAATATATAATCATTTAGATCCCTTTTTTACCTGCTATGATCTGATCCTGGTAATGAATATTATTGTATTTATTTAACCAGAATCCATGATAATATATGCAATATACCAGTAATTACTTTTTTTTCTACCACATTTGTGCCATATTAAGAAGAAAAAACTAAATGTATAGCATTCACTTTAATTTTTAGAGTCAAACTCAGAGCCCGAAAAAATAGTACAGTGGGTCAGACTTTTTGCCTTGCACTGGCCACAACCCTGGTTTGAATCCTTGGTAGTGCACATGGTAGTCTCAACAGTGCCAGGAGTCACTCAATAGCATAGTACCAGGAATAGCACCCTAAGCACAGCAGCCAATCCTGTTCAACACCACCCTCGAGAATGTCATGCGAGAATTAGAATGGGAAGGAATGGGAGTGAAGATAGACTGTCTGCAACTACACCACCTCCGCTTCGCTGATGACATCATTCTAATAACACCAAACATTAGCCAAGCGGCACAAATGCTGGCTGACTTGACCATGATGTGGAAAGATAGGTCTACAGCTGAATTTCAACAAAACAATGTTCATGAGAAACGAACTAGTTCCAGAGACCCCATTCACTCTCAACGGAACAAACATCTCTGAATGCAGCGTTATGTGTACCTAGGTCACGATGAACAGCCTAGCACCTGAGCTGTGCAGGAGAAAGAGAGCAGCGTGGAATTCCTTCAAGAGCATCGAAGAAATAGCTAATAAGACAAAGAACCTCCGGCTCCGGGCACTTCTCTTCAACTCCACCATTCTCCTTACATTAACATACACCTCAGAGACCTGGGTCCTAAGAAAGCAGGATGAGAACACTATTCGGGTCTCCCAAAGAGGAATCAAAAGAGCTATGCTTGGAATATCACGCCTTACTTGAGTGAGAGAAGGAATCCGGAGTTCCGACTTTCGTAGACAATTGAGAGTCAGGGACCCTGTCTCAAAAGAGACAAGTTTTGCCAAGGTGTCGAAAATCAGATGTGCTGGACATGTAGTGCGACTTGGAGGTGACCACTGGACTAGAGCCTTTACTGACTGGATCCCACAGGACTTCAAAAGATCACATGGCTGCCCAACTACAAGATGGTCAGACTTCCTCATCAAGACCCTGAATGAAAGGTTTGAGGCTCTTCGTATTCCTGGAACAAGCAGATGCCATTGGGCAACACTGGCATGAGACAGGGACAAATGGAAATGTTACTGGTGCCCACTCGAGCAAATCGATGAATAACAGGATGTCAAATAATCAAGTGATCAAGACAAAAAATTAAACGAACAACTGGATAATACCTGCAGAGTGGTAAATCACAACCTAAACAGTCTACACAAGAATTCCCTACCAGGTATCTAAAGAACAAAAGGCTGCCAAAGGGTTCTTAGAAGTATGCTGAATAAAAAGTTAGACTGGTTAATGCTGTCATCATGGGTTTGCCAAACAAGACTATTGGTCTGTCGAACTGGTTGTTTATACAAGTCCACATGGAAATAAGAATTTTGTATAGATAATTGATGTTCTTGAACAAATGCCTAGAAATGCAGCCTATAAAAGTGTGGAGAACAAGACTCATGATTAAATCTCAAAGGAACTCAGCTAGCTGCTAAAATTTCTTGGATACACGGGTCCTGACTAAGACGTCGAGCTGTGACCTCAGGAGGGCTGGCAGCAGCCCTCACACCAAAAAAGCTGCCTCCATGCTGACTGCTGAACCCCATCACCGCATGACTGAGCTCAACAGAGATAACAATTTGCCAAAAATTTAAAGTACAAGAGTTGTTTTTTGGCTGAAAATCCTGAACCTTCTGGAGTGAAGATGGGAACCTCACTAACCCTCCCATAGGTCCAGAAGCCCGGTCTGCCACATCCATGTCCCAGGCAAGCTCAACGTCCAGTTTTTTTTTTTTTGAGCAACATCTCTAAACTCTAAAATTTCTAAAATCTACAAACATCACAGTAGGAGCACACCAAATTGAATGGAAATGTAACATAAAAGTCAACTAAGCTCAAATTAACACAGAAGGCTCAACTAGCAATAACAGCTTAGTAAACTCTTAGACAGAACTTAATGTCCCAATAGTGGGGTACAACAATCTTCACAAATTCTCTTTTACTTGAGTATTTTTGATAATTCCATATTCATTTATGGTAGCAAGTAATATAAAATTAATTATTTTGGACCTGCTATGGGGTCAGGCTTGAGGGGCAGTTGGGAACATGGGAACATTGTGCAAGGAAGGTGACAGTGGTGGTGGGATTGTGGTTGGAATATTGAATGCACATAATAAATACATCATGAAAAACTTGGTAAACCACCGTGTTGAGTTTTAAAGAAGACTACCCCCACTCCATGAGGGCCACCATTTTCCACATCCAGACTTCCCTCTTGTCACAACTCCACCCAGCAGATGAGCCTATCACAGCTCGGATCATGGACACCCACCCTGCAGCAGTCTTTATCAATCCGACCCAATATGCTGATCCAGAGACTCACAGACATGGGGCAGAGCTGGTACCGGCTCTCCCTGTTCTCAGCAGCTCACAAGGCACCCAGGAGGGATGGCAGGTTCTAGCCCTGGCCCATCACCCCAGCAGAGTCTGGCAACAAACCAGACGAACCCCCACTCCATGAAGGCCGCCATTTTCCACATCCGGACTTCCCTCTTGTCAGAACTCCACCCAGCAGACAAGCCTATCACAGCCCGGCTCACGTGGCCAGTGCAGTTCATCAATAAATGCTGTATTTAGAGGTGACTACAAGAGTATGCCACCCGCACGGTAAGCCTGGAAAGCTACCAGTGTCATATTTGATATGCCAAATACCAGTAACAACTACATTGAGTCATTCCCATGACCTAATATAATGGTTTGAAGCTCTTTATGTTCCTGGAGCGGGCAGATGCCCTTGGGCTCTACTGGCATGAGACAGGACATATGGAGATGTTGCTGGTGCCTGCTGGAGCAGATCAATGATGAATGGGAAGATAGTGAATTTTAAAGAAAAAGAAGTATACAGAATAGACTACAAAGGATCAGGATACAGTTATTACAAAACTAAAAGATCTACTTTGGCTGAAAAAATTAATTAAGTCTGGTGAGAAGAAATGAAACAATGAAAGTCATGGGAGACATTAGCAGAGGATCATCCTGCCAAGCATTGGAAATGATTGATACAATCATTAAATAGTAAATGTATTATGTGTTTATGGGAAACTAATGTAATTAATGTTCTGTTATATTTTAAATGTTTCCCATGTTATTGATATTTTATAAGCATAAATTGATACTTATGGTATTCAGGAAATGTGTTAAAACTGGATTTTAAGGTAATAAGGAATGTGGAGCATGTTTTAACTTATAAATCAGTCCACTTTATTTAGAGGTAATTTTCCTTGATCAAGTTGAAGGAAGATATATTATTTATTTATAAAATTCCTATAGATTTTCTATATAGAAGTAAAATCCAAAAAGGAGCATCTTTAAGTCATCATCTTAAAATCCTGATTAAAACATAAACTTATAAAATTTGCAATTTTTTTCAAATGTTCCCCTTTACATATTTTACCTCTAAATTTCCAAATCTCCACCAAGAAACTATGAAGGAACATATTTTTCACAAGAGAGTAATGAGAAATTTTTTAGAAATCCCTTTGTATAAAACAATAGGAATCCCAAATATCAGTGTTATCATTTTTATGCATTTTAAACATAAAATATAGTTCATATAAAAAGTTGCCTGATTGTCATAAAACATAAGTTATTATACATAATTGATAAGGTAAGAGTTTTTATTCAGTTCAGATTCATTTTCTTCCCCTAAGCACAGATTCAGAAATAAACCTTGATCACTACCCAGTGTAGGCCCGAAAACAAAACCAAGAGTAAAAAAGAATGAGGACAGAGAGATAATCCAGTGGGTAGGGCACTTGTCTTGCATATGACTGACCATGTTTCAATCCTGGACGCCAGATACAGACCCTGAACCCTGCCAAGGGTGATCCCTGACAACAGCAGTAATCACTAAGCACCACTGCATATGTCCCTCCCTCCCCCAAAAACCCATTTTTCTGCATCAAAATAAGAGATGGAGCCAGGGTACGGTCTCAGTATAATCAAGTGGGAATTAAGACTTGTAATTAGCCATCCTTGGAGATCACTGCATGCTAATCACTGTGATCACAACTGAGAAAGCATTTATCTGACAATAATAAGCATTTTTATACATTCTGTGTGTTGGCATTGTGTGATTCGACAGATCTGTAATTAATTCTCCTTAGGACAGAAGAATGTGGGAGGATATATAATACAGCCATGGCAGGTCTGCTTTGTTTTTCTAGGGTACTTATGGTGCTAGAAAGGAAAAGGTCCTAGGTCAGCACAAATGGAAACACAGCATCGTGGAGCTCTTTGTTTCAGACACTATTTAGAAAACCGTAACTGTGGCTTGACACACTCTGACCCAGACTCTGTAGAAATGTGGATGAAATTAACTCACCATAGTGAAATTTTCTTCTTTTTGAGAGGGTCAGGGATCACTGAGTAACTAAATATGTTCATTGCATTGACAAAGCATTGACAACGCAAGTAACATATTTAGGGAAAATATCCTCAGCATGAATCTAATGGACTGAGCTGAAAGTTTTCTGACTGGAGTATCATTAGCATCCTGCTATAACCAAACTACCCACAGGTCTTTAGATCTTTGTCTAGATTCTAATAATTACTAAGTTAGTGATGACTTACTCCGTTAATGGTAGTTATTTTCATTTTAGGAGGAATTTATTCATCTCTAATATGCATTAACCATAATATTACTAATATTTGTTTTAAATAAACTTGGAATTTGTGTCAAGAAAACATTTGCATGACTCATTAACAAATGTTAGAATGAGAGTAAACAGTAGGGTCGCAGCTATATTACCGTGGGCAGAGCACTTGCCTTGCACAAGGTTGACCTAAGTATGATGGTCAACATATGGTTTCCCTGAACCCCACCAGGAGTGATCTCTGAGTGCAAAGCCAGTAATAAGCCCTGAGTCTGCTGGGTGTGACACAAACATTTAAGAAACAGTGACGGGGCCAGAGCAATAGTACAGCATGTAGGCATTTGACTTGCACACAGACAATCCTTGTTTGATCTCAGGCATCCTATATGGCCCCCAAGCACTGCCAGAAGTAATTCCTGAGTGCAGAGACAGGACTAATCCCTAAGTATCCCTGGGTGTTGCCTAAAAATTTTTTAAAGGTCAAAATAATCTTTATGTGGCACGCAAAAAAATAAATAGAACAATTTTTTTTTAGTGATTAAACATGTATTTATTTTAGTTCAGTTAAAACATACATTGTTTCATTGAAAGGGTGTAGCACTTTGCCAACAAATCATACTGAATTGTTTGCAGCACCCATCCCGCCACCAGTGCCCATCTCCCACAACCAACGTCCCCCGGTTCCCTCCCTCCCCCAGCCCTGCTCCATGGCAGGTTCTTGATTTCTTTCCATTTCTCTCTCTTTCTCTTTTCCTTCCCCTCCAGACTATGGATTACAGAACATACATTAAAGGGTTGTCATGTGTATCTTTTTGCCTCTATTTAATGTTCAGTTCTAGGTTGGTATTAGTACCCTCAACAATTGTTAGCACACTGTTCCATTTCTGTCTTACCTAGCCTCTGAATCCCACACGTTTGTGATAATTTCCACCTTTGACAGGACCTCCTGATATATGTTTCACTTGATCTTGGATATTGGTATCATAATATGTACCTATATATTTATGTTATGTAGATAAATGCAGTCATTCTGTATCTGTCTCTCTCCTTCTGGCTAATTTCGCTCAACATAATCTTCTCCATGTCCATCCATTTATAGGCAAATTTTATAACTTCATTTTTCCTAACAGCTGCATAGTATTCCATTGTGTAGATGTACCAAAGCTTTTTTATCCAGTCATCGATTTTCGGGCACTCTGGTTGCTTCCAGATTCTGGCTATTGTGAATAATGCTGCTATGAACATAAAAGTAGGGATGGTGTTTCCGCTGCGTATTTTTGGCTTCCCAGAGTAGATTCCCAGGAGTGGTATCGCTGGGTCAAATGGGAGTTCAATTTCTAGTCTTTGGAGGAAAGTCCATATTGTTTTCCAGAAAGGCTGTACCAGCCTGCATTCCCACCAACAATGGATGAGTGTCCCCTTTTCCCCACACCCACGCCAGCACTTGTTGTTCTTGTTCTTTTGAATGTGTGCCAGTCTCTGTGGTGTAAAGTGGTATCTCATTGTTGTTTTGATTTGCATCTCTCTGATGATTAGTGATGATGAGCATTTTTTCATATGTTTTTTGGCCATTCGAATTTCTTCCTTGCTGAAGTTTCTGTTCATTTCTTCTCCCCATTTTTTGATGGGGTTGTTTGTTTTCTTCTTGTAAAGTTCTACCAGTGCCTGATATATCCTGGATATTAACCCCTTATCAGATGGGTATTGGGTGAATATTCTTTCCCATTCTGTGGACTGCTTTTGTATCTTAGTCACTGTTTCTTTTGAGGTGCAGAAGCTTTTTTAGTTTCATGTAGTCCCATATGTTTATCTTTTCTTTTAGTTGCTTTGTTAGTGATGTTTCATCTTTGAAGATGCCTTTAGCTTCAATTTTTTTGTTAGAAGGCCTTATAGGCAAAGAAATAACATATTAGAAAAAGATTCCCTTTGATAAAACATAAAAATTGGCATGAAAAAAGATGTTTTATACCTGAATAACTCTTTAATCATTTTATATAAGAATAAAGGGATCTTCCAACACACTCCCTTGCGCCAACCAGTTCCCTGAGAAGACTTTGACAGTAACACAATAGTAGTTGGAGATTTCAACACTGCTTTATCAACTCTTGATAGGCAAGACTGAAATTCACCAAGAAATACTGACCCTGAAGGAAGAAATGGAAGAGGGCTGGTTGATATATATAGGGCTTTTCATCCCAAAAAAGCTGAATACACGTTTTTCTCCAGTGCACACGGACATTCTCCAAGATAGACCATATGCTAAGCCACAAAGCATACTTCAATAAAATAAAAAAGACAGTAATTGTGTCAACTATCTTTTCAGACCATGATGCACTGAAAATAGAAGTTAACCATACACTGACACAGAGAGTCAAACTAAACACATGGCAAATGAACAGCTCAAGCTGAACAATCAGTGGGTCATAGAAGAAATCAAACAGGAAATCCAAAGTATCCTGGAAACAAATGAAAATGAAGACACAAACTAGTAGAACTTGTGGGACACAGCAAAAAGCAGTGTTAAGAGGGAAGTTCTTAGCTCTGCAAGCATTTATGAGGAAAAAACAAAGGGCTTACATAAATACCCTGGCTTCACAGCTCAAAATATTAGAAAAAGAGCAAAAAAGGAGCCCAACCCAGGCAGAAAGAAGGAAATAATAAAACTTAGGAAATCAATGACCTGGAATCCCAAAAATCAATCCAAAAGATTAATGAAACCAAGAGCTCGGTCTTTTTTAAAAATAAACAAGATAGATAAACCACTGGAAAGACTTGTAAGGACAGGGATAGAGAGAATCCAAATAAATAGAATCAGAAATGAAAGGGGGACATCATAACAGAAACCACAGAAATCTGAAATATCTTCAGAGATTACTTTGAGAGCCTGTATGCCATGAAACATGAGAACCTGGAAGAAATGGACAAATTCCAAGTCCTATAAGCTCCCATGCTTATAACAAGAAGACCTGCAACACCTGAATAAGCCTATCACCATTGAGGACATTGAAACAGTAATTAAAAGTATGCACAAACACAAGAGCCCAGATCCAGGTGGATTTACTAGTGAATTCTTCCAAACCTTTAAGTAGGACCTACTACCACTCCTTTTCAATCTCTTTTTGGGAAATAGAAAAAACAGAAAAACTCCCACATAGCTTCTACAAGGCACACATCACACTGATTCCCAAAGCAGGTAGAGACTACAAACAAATCTTCCTGATGAACACAGCGCTAAGATCTTCAATAAAATACTAGCAAACAGAATCCAAGACTCATCAAAAATATTATACATCATGACCAAGTAGGATTCATCTTGGGAATGCAAGGATGGTTAAACATTCACAAGTTAATCAATATAATAATATAATATATCATATGAATAAGAGAAAAATAAAAACCATGTGATCATATCAATACATGCAGATAAAGCATTTGACAAGATCCAACAGCCATCCATGATAAAAACCCTCCAAAAATGGGAATTGAAGGAACCTTCCTCAATATAGTCGAAGTCATCTATCTACCAAAGTCCCACAGCTAGTATCATTCTAATGGAGAAAAACTGAGATTGAGATAAGACAAGATTGCCCATTCTCACCATTTCTATTTCAATATAGTACCGGAAATGCTTGCCATAGCAATCAGAAAAGAAAAGGACATTATGGGCATCCAGATAGGCAAGGAAGAAGTCAAGCTATCACTATTTGCAGATCACATGATGTTATACATAGAAAACCCTAAACTCTCTACCAAGAAGCTCCTAGAGGGACCTGCCATTGGACTACTTCCACCCAGCTCACCCCTAAGCTTCTTCTCATCCCCCTCTATCAGGTGCATTGGTGCCCCGGGCACCTCGCGAAACACTCAGTCCCAGGGTAAAGGGTCAGAATTTTTCGCCAAAGAGGCTGAGGCGCACAAATCCATGGACCTGCCACCGGACTACTTCTATGGAGCTCTCCCTGACGCTTCTTCACATCCCCTCTATCAGGTGCATTGGCGCCTGAGCACCACGTGAAAACACTCAGGAATCACCCACTGACATCCCAAAACTCAAAACCGTGCAGGCGCCGCTAAAACATCTGCACAAACTACTAAATATTGATCTGACCTGAGATACCAATGAGCATCTGTCCAACATTCCTTGCCACCCATCCCAAACTGCAAACAACCCAAGCACCTACTAAGTGTACAGTCTAGCCACCCGAACAGACATTTTCAACCTACAATAGTCATTATGGTAAAGAAACGCAGAATTCCATCAAGCTCAGTGAGTGAAGTCACTAATCCAGATGAGTCAAGCCATAACAATGAGCTATATAACCTCTCTGATAAGGAATTTCGGAAGGAACTGTTAAGGATGCATAAGGAACTCAATGAAGCAATGGACTACAAAGTCTTAATAAGATACAAGAGGGCATGAGGGCAGAAATGAGTAAAATGCAGACCAAATTACAGATGATATATATTATACCTAGAGAACGCTAAACTCTCTATCAAAAAACTCCTAGAAACAATAGAAGCTTGTAGTAGAGTAGCAGGGTACAAAACAAATACCCAAAAGTCAGTGGCTTAACTATATACAAATAGCGAAAGAGAGGAAAGATATATAAAGAAAATGAACCCATTCACAATTGTGCCACAGAAAATCAAATACCTTGGAATCAGTTTGATGATGAATGTAAAGGACCTCTTCAAGAAACTACAAAACATTACTTCAAGAAATAAAAGAGGACACAAGAAAGTGGAAATAAATTCCCTGCTCATGGATCAGAGAATCAACATTGTCAAAATGGTAATACTCCCTAGAGCTTTATACAGATTCAATGCCAACCCTATAAGGATACCCATGACATTCTTCAAATAAATTGACCAAACACTTCTGAAATTTGTCACTGTCACTGTCTTCCCGTTCATCATCGATTTGCTCGAGCGGGTCCCAGTAACATCTCCATATGTCCTGTCTCATGCTAGTAGAGCCCAAGGGCATCTGCTTGCTCCAGGAATATAAAGAGCCTCAATCCATTCCGGAATGAGGTCTATAATTGTTACTGGTATCTGGCATATCAAATACAACACGGGTAGCTTGCCAGGCTCTGACATGCAGGTAGCATACTCTTGTAGTCATCTCTAAGTCCAGCATTTATTGATGAACTGTGCGGCCGCAAGCAGCCGCCTGAGCCGGGCTGTGATAGGCTGGTCTGCTGGGTTGAGTTCTGACGAGAGAAGTCCAGATGTGGAAAATGGAGGCCCTCATGGAGTGGGGGTCGTCTGGCTTGTTGCAAGGCTCTGCTGGGGTGGCGGGCCAGGGCTAGAACCTGCCATCCCTCCTGGGCGCCTTGTGAGCAGCTGGGCACAGGGAGAGCAACTAGCAGCTCTGTCCCATGTCTCTCTGAAATTTGTATGGAATAATAAACCCCCACGGATACCTAAAGCAATCCTTGGGGAAAAGAAAATGGGAGGCATCAACTTTCCCAACAACAAACTCTAATACAAAGCAGTGGTAATTAAGACAACATGGTAATGGAATAAAAAAAAAGACCTGTGGACCTAGGAATAGAGTTGAGTATCCTGAAAACCAGCCTCAAATACATGAACAATTAATCTTTGATAAAGGAACAAAAGTTGAAATGGAGCAAGGAAAGCCTCTTCAACAAATGGTGCTAGGAAAACTGGGCAGATACATGTAAAAAAAATGAACGTGGACCTCTGTCTAACACTATGCACAAAAAATCAGATCAAAATTGATTAAAGATCTCAATATCAGACCTGAATCCTTAAAGAACATAGAAGAAAATATAGTAAAAACACTCCACGACATTGAAGCTAAGGACCTCTTCAAAGAAGAAACACCACTAACAAAACAACTAAAAAGAAAAGATTATCATATGGGACTACATGAAACTAAAAAGCTTCTGCACCTCAAAAGAAGCAACGACCAAGATTAAAAAGACAGTCAACAGAATGGGAAATAATATTCACCCAATACCCATCTGATAAGGGGTTAATATCCAGGATATATCAGGCACTGGCAGAACTTTACAAGAAAAAAAAGAGCCAACCCCATCAAAGCATGGGGAGAAGAAATGAACAGAAAATTCGACAAGGAACAAATTCGAATGGCCAAAAGACATGTGAAAAAATGCTCATCATCATTAGTCATCAGAGAGATGCAAATCAAAAAAACAATGAGATATCATCTCACACCACAGAGACTCACACATATCCAAAAGAGCAAGAACAACAAATTCTGGCATGGATGCGGGAAAAGGGGACTCTCATCCATTGTTGGTTAGAATGTCTACTGGTACAGCCTTTTTGGAAAACTATATGGGCATTCCTACAAAGACTATAAATTGAGCTCCCATTTGACCCAGCCATTCCACTCCTGGGAATATACCCTGGGAAGCCAAAAACACTCATCTGAAACACCATCCCTACTTTTATGTTCATAGCAGCATTATTTACAATAGCCAGAATCTGGAACCAACCAGAGTGCCCAAGAGTTGATGACTGGATAAAGAAACTTTGGTACATCTACACAATGGAATACTATGCAACTGTTAGGAAAAATGAAGTTATGAAATTTGCCTATAAATGGATAGACATAGAGAAGATCATGTTGAGTGAAATTAGTCAAAAGGAAAGAGAGATATAGAATGACTGCATTTATTTGCATGACATATATATATTATATACACATATTATGATACCACATAATATGTATATAATATATTATATATATTATACACATATTATGATACCACATCTAAGGTCATGTGAAACATGGACCAGGAGGCTTGTCAAAGGTTGAAATTATCACAAACGTGTAGGAGCAGAGGTTAGGTAAGACAGATAAGGGAACAGTGTGGCCAATAATTGTCAAAAGTCTATTACCACATAGAATTTAGCATTAAATACAGGCAAAAAGATACACATAATAACCTCTAAGTACATGTATTTTAATCCACAATATGTAAGAGAAGGAAGAGAGAAAGAGAGAGAAAAGAGAAAAAGAGAAAAGAGATAAAGAACCTGCCATAGAGGCAGGCTTGGGGAGGAGGGAGGGAATCGGGGACATTGGTGGTAGGAAATGGGCACTGGTGGAGAGATGGGTGCTGGAACACTGTATGGCCAAAACCCAAAAATGTACATTTTTGTAATTGTTTATCTCATGGTGGTATAATAAAATATATTTAAAAATAATTAAAAATTAATTAATAAAAAAGCTCCTAGAAACAATAGATACCTACAGTAGAGTTACAGGGTATAAAATCAAAACCCAAAAGTCAGTGGATTTACTATAAACAAATAATGAAAAAGAAGAAAGGGATATTAAGCAAATGATTCCATTCACAATTGTGCCACAGAAAATCAAATACCTAGGAATCAACTTAGCTAAGATTATAAAGGACCTGTATAAAGAAAACTACAAAACCCTGCTTCAGGAAATAAAAGAGGACATCAGGAAATGGAAACACATTCCCCACTCATGGGTTGGGAGAATCAACATTGTCAAAAGGATAATACTCCCTAGAGCTTTATACAAATTCAATGCGGTCCCTATAAAAATATCAATGACATTCTCAAAAGAAACTGACCAAACACTCCTGAAATTTGTATGGAATAATAAGCCCCCACAAACTACTAAAGCAAGAATAAGAAAATGGGTGGCATCACCTTTCCCATCTTCAAACTGTACTACAAAGCAGTAGTAATTAAAATAGCACGGTATTGAAGTAAAAACAGACCTGTGAACCTAAGGAATAGAGTTGACTGTCCAGAGACCCATCTTCAAATATATGATCATTTAATCTTTGATAAAGGAGTAAAAAGTACAAAATGGAGCCACAGCAGAGCCTGGCAAGCTACCCAGGGTATATTCGATATGCCACACACAATAACAGTAATGGACTTCATTCCCAAAGAATGGAGATGTTACTGGTGCCCGCTCAAGTAAATAGATGAACAATAGGAAGACAAGTGACAAGTTATCTGTTTTCATCACTTGATCACTCGAATCTCATTTTTCATCGATTTGCTCGAGCAGACACCAGTAACATTTCCATTTGACCCTATCATATGCCAATGTAGCCCAATGGCATCTGGTTGCTTCAGGAATATGAAAAGCCTCAAACTGTTCGTTCAGGGTCTTGACGAAGAAGTCTGACCATCTTGTAGGTGGACAGCCACGTGATCTTTTGACATCCCGTGGGATCCAGTCGGTAACGGCTCTAGTCCACTGGTCGTGTCCAGCCTATCTGATTTTCCATCCTTGGCAAACGAGACAGCGTCCCTGACTCTGGAATAGCGATGGAGGTTGGAACTCCGGATTCCTTCTCTCACTCAAGTGAGGAGTGATATTCCAAGCATTGTTCTTTTGATTTCTCTCTGGGAGACCCAAATAGCATTCTCATCCTGCTTTCGTAGGGCCTGGGTCTCTGAGATGTATGTTAATGCAAGGAGAACAGTGGAGTCGAAGAGATGTGCCCAGATCCAGAGGTTCTTTGTTCTTTTAGCTATTTCTTCGATGCTTTTTGAAGGCATTCCATGCTGCTCTCTTCCTCCTGCGCAGTTCAGGTTTTAGGTCGTTCATCATGTTGACTTCTCGACCTAGGTACACATAACTGCTGCATTCAGAGATGTCTGTTCCATCGATAGTGAATGGGGCTACTGGAACTAGTTCATTTTTCATGAACATAGTTTTGTTCAGATTCAGCTGTAGACCTATCTTTCCACATTCTTGGTCAAAGTCAGCCAGCATTTGTGCCTCTAATCATTCTAATTTGTTTTCATATAGAAGTGAATTAGTAAATGTTGTATGAATATGGAATAGGTGGAAGAGGAAACTTTTGCAAGTAGAAAAGGAGAACTATTCCATAGGTCTACGGGTCTGTCTCTATACCAATACCACACTGTCTTACCTGAAACACACTCTCAAATATACAACCACTTAATCGTCGATAAAGGAGCAAAAAATATTAAGTAGAGCAAAGAAAGCCTCTTCAACAAATGGTGCTGGTAAAACTGGGCAGCTACATTTAAAAAAAAGCACTTAGACCTCCTTCTAATGCCATGCACAAAAGTCAGATCAAAATGGATTATAGACCTCAACATCAGACATGACTCTATAAGGTACATCGAAGAAAACATAAGAGAAACGCTCTACAACATCAAAACTAAAAGTATCTTAAAGACGACACACCACTAACCAGGCAAATGGAAGCAAAGATAAACAAATGGGATTATATAAAATTGAAAAGCTTCTGCACCTCAAAAGAAACGGTGACCAAGATACAAAGACAATCCAGAGTGGGAAAGGATATTCACCCAATACCCATTTGACAAGGGGTTAATATTCAGGATATATCAGGCACTGGTAGCACTTCACAAGAAAAAAAACAGCCAACCCCATCAAAAAATGGGGAGAAGAAATGAACAGAAGCTTCCAAAAAAGAAATTCGAATGCCCAAAAGGCATATGAAAAAGTGCTCTTCATCTTTAATCATCAAGGAGATGCAAATCAAAACAACAATGAGGTACCATCTCACACCACAGAGACTGGCACACATCCAAAACAGCAAGAACAACCTGTGCTGGCGTGGATGTGGGGGAAAAGGGACTCTCACCCACTGTTGGTGGGAGTGCCGCCTGGTCCAGCCCTTTTGGAAAACAATATGGGCATTTCTCCGAAAACTAGATATTGAGCTCCCACTTGATCCAGCAATAGCACTCCTGGGAATATACCCGAGAGACCGAAGAACACATAGCAGAAACACTATCTGTACTTCTTTATTCATCTCTGCACTATTCACTATAGCTAGAATCTGGAAACAATCTAAATGCCCGAGAACAGAGGACTGGCTAAAGAAACTGTGGTGCATCTACACTATGGAATACCATGCAGCTGTCAGAAAAGAAGAAATTATGAAATTTACCTGCAAATGGATGGACATGGAGACTATCATGCTGAGTGAAATTAGTCAGAAGGGAAAGGACAGATATGGAGTGACTGCATTCATTAATAGAATATAAATAGATACCAGTGTTTTACTAAATGTGGGAAATGATATTGGCAGATTAAAACTCACCATTGAATATACACAAAGAGACTTAAGTGATAAACTCTAAATATCTGCAGGGCTAGCCACAATGTGTAAAACAAGAGGGAGAGAGATGCAGAGACAGAGAGAGACTGAGAGAGAAAGAGAGGATACTGGGGTACCTGCTATTGAGGCAGCCTGGGGGTGGGCGGGGGGGGGTGGGGGTCCATTGGTGGTGGAAATGGGGCACTGGTGGAGGGATGGGTGCTGGTATGCTGTACTACCAAGAACCAATTATGAACACCTTTGTAATTGTATGTCTCACGGTGGTATAATAAAAAAAAAAATAAAAAAAAATTTTAAAAAAAGAGAGAGACATAACTGATAAACTCTAAATATCTGCAGGGCTAGCCACAATGTGTAAAAGAAGAGGTAGAGAGATGCAGAGACAGAGAGAGACAGAGAGAGAAAGAGAGGAAATGGGGGCACCTCTATTGAGGCAGCCTGGGGTGGGCAGGAGGGGTGGGGTACATTGGTGGTGGAAATGGGGCACTTGTGGAGGGATGGGTGCTGGAATACTGTATTACCAAGAACCAATTAGGAACACCTTTGGAATTGTATGTCTCACGGTGGTATAATAAAAAATTTTAAAAAAAGAAAAGGAGAATTTATTGATATATTTGTTTATATAGGGTCAAATGGAAACGTTACTGGTGCCCACTCGAGCAAATCGATGAACAATGAGATCAAGTAATCAAGTGATATAAAAAAGAATAAAGGGATCTATGACTGCACAGTTATATTATTCCAATGGCTGGACCACATGTTTGAAATAAGAGGTTTTATAACTGGGTGCCGGAGCAATAGTCCAGTAGTACAGCATTTATCTTGCACATACCTAACCAACCTGGGTTCAATTCCCTGGCATACTTTATGTTTCCCTGAGCTCTGCCGGGGTAATTCCTGAATGCAGAACCAGGAATTGTCTCTCAGCATTGCCAAATGTGAACCCAAAAGAAAAAATATATTTTCTATCTGAAAATAAAAAGCCTGAAATCAGTTATGTCTATAGATGGACCCCTTTGGGTACTGAAGCAGATAATTTGAGCCCAGTTTACCTTGATATACACATTTCACAAATGTATATGAATGACAAGAAATTGCTTTTTTACACATAGAAGACAATGGGGAAAATGTAAAAGGCAAATTAATAATATTTTCCTCTTCTCTGAATAATATTTGCAAAGAAATAGTAACATGATTAGATAATAATCAGACACTGTCCCAAATAGATAGCAATAGGTGACATCTCTTACCATGTACTGGAAGGACTACATAGTTATAGGCAATTAGAATGAGGAGTGATTCATGAAGTCCATCATCAGAGCCATGGAATAACTAGACTGTGAGATTACATGGGAAACATTTGAAGGTTGAGAGAGAAAGGAAATATCTGCTAAGCTGATAATTGCTAAGCAAAAGTTTTAAACGCTGCATATAAGCAAAAGCATGACAAGTATGGTGGGAAATAGCAATAAGCCTAATTCAAGATAGTCACAGCCATCTACCAAAAGCCCACAGCGAGTATCATTCTCAATGGGGAAAAAATTGAAAGCCTTCCCCTTAATATCAAGAACATGACAAGGTTGCCCTCTCTCACCTCTTTTATTCAATATAATACTGAAAGTACTCCGCCATAGCAATCAGAGAAGAAAAGGACATTAAGGGCATCCAGATAGGCAAAGAAGAAGTCAAGCTATCATTATTTGCAGATGACATGATATTATACCTAGAGAACCCTAAACTCTTGAAACAAAAACTCTTAGAAAAAATAGATATTTATAGTAGAGTGGCAGGGTACAAAATCAATACCCAAAAGGTGGTGGCTTTCCTATATACAAATAACGAAAGAGAAGAAAAGAATATTAAGAAATCGATTCCATCCACAATTGTGCCACAGAAAATTAAATACCTAGAAATCAGCTTAACCAAGTGTGTAAAGGACCTATACAAAGAGAACTACAAGACACTGCTTCAAAAAAATAAAAGAGGACACAAGGAAGTGGAGACACATTCCCTGCTCATGGATGGGGAGAATTAATATTGTCAAGATGGTAATACTCCCTATATGCGGTTCCTATAAGGATACCCATGACTTTCTTCAAAGAAATTGACCAAACACTCCTGAAATTCGTTTGGAATAATAAACCCCCACGTATAGCTAAAGCAATCCTTGCAAAAAGAAGGTGGGAGGCATCACCTTTCCCAACCTCAAAACGTACTACAAAGCAGTAGTAATTAAAACAGTGTGGTATTGGAATAAAAATAGACCTGTGGACCTATGGAATAGAGTTGAGTATCCTGACACCAAACCTTAAAGACATGATCAGTTAATCTTTGATAAAGGTGCAGAGTCCTAACTGGGTAAAGAAAGCCTCTTCAACACGTGGTGCTGGGAAAACTGGACAGCTACATGTAAAAAAAAATGAATTTGGACCTCGGTCTAACACCTTGCACAAAAAATCAGATCAAAATGGATTAAAGATCTCAATATCAGACTTAAATCCATAAAGTGCATTGAAGAAAATATAGGAAAAACCCTCCACGACATTGAAGCTAAAGGCATCTTCAAAGGTGAAACACCATTAACAAAGCAACTAGAAGAAAAGAAAAACATATGGGACTACATGAAACTAAAGAGCTTCTGCACCTCAAAAGAAACAGTGACCAAAATACAAAGACAATCCACAGAATGGGAAAGAATATTCACCCAATACCCATCTGATAAGGGGTTAATATCCAGGATATATCAGGCTCTGGTACAATTATATAAGAAGAAGAAAACAGCCAACTCCATTAAAAAAATGGGGAGAAGAGATGAACAGAAACTTTGACAAGAAAGAAATTTGAATGGCCAAAGGCATTTGAAAAAAAATGCTCATCATCACTAATCATCAGAGAGATGCAAATCAAAACAATAATGTGATATCACCTCACACCACAGAGACTGGCCCATATCCAAAAGGGTAAAAGCAACAAGTGCTGGCGTGGATGTGGGGAAAAGGGGACTCTCATACATTGTTGGTGGGAATGTCGACTTGTACAACCTTTCTGGAAAACAATATGGACATTCATCCAAAGACTAGAAATTGAGCTCCCTTTTGACCCAGCAATACCACTCCTGGGTATATACTCTGGCGTTGGAGGACAGGTTTAGCTATTCTGGGAGCTTTGTTGTTTTGCCCACTCCCAGATTAATCTATTTAAGCCAAGGTTCATTCTAATGAGACCTCTCTTCTATGTAAACACTGCTAGAGGGTGTGGCACTTACAGAAGTCACCTTGATTTAATAACTTCTGACTTATACATCTACTAAGACTTCTATGTTTTCTAGATTGGGCACAGCTCATCTTTATACCCACTGCACCCAGCGTGGGACAGTTAGAATTTACCAGGAGACTACCATCCTGGCTACGTTGAGACTATAGGAAGACTATAGGAAGGATCATACTAGTTTGCTCTAAGCAGGTGAGTGTGACCCTTTCAGTACACTACTCAGATTCACCCTGGTGCAGATAATAATAAGAACCTTGTGGGTACCATCTAGATTACATGAAGCTCATGAAGTTTAGATGTATTACTTTATACCAGCCCCCTCTCCCTCCAGTGTTTTACATAAGAGATAATCTCAGAATTAGTCCTTGGTGTAACCTTTGTTTATATCTGCAATAGGGTGTGGCACTGCTCTTCTACACTCTGTTTAGAGTTCTTTGTTGACATGACCCTCCCAGTTGGATTACTTTGGTGTATATAAGGGGCTGACTTGAGGCCCCTTCACTTTTGGCCTTTGAGCCTTTTCGCTTTTGGCTCCTCAGCCTTTTGCTTTTGGCTTTTGGCTTTTTGCTCTTTTGCCTTTTGCTCCTTCTGGGTAGGACTCAGCTCGGGTGAGATTCTCTCTCTTTGGTGGGAGACTTAGGCTCTTTTGTATGGTCTAAGTTCTGACCAGAGCTAAAGTTTGTTCATTATATTGGAGTGCTGTGGAAGAACTTTTGTACTATTAAAAGCCTTTTTGGAACTGCTCTGGACTCATGAGTTTTCATCTGTTCTCCCGGTGTCCTCGGAGGTAGAAGAGAACCTCTGTCCTGACACTGTCGGGGACCCCGACAGCCGCTCCCCGACATCTGGCATCCCTGGGTGGGCATCCCCACACTCTATGAAGCCAAAAGCACACAGTGGAAACACCATCTGCATCCGCACTTTTATTTTCATAGCAGCACTATTCACAATAGCCAGAACTGGAAACAACCAGTATGCCAGAGAACTGATGATGGATAAAGAAACTTTGGTACATCTACACAATGGAATACTATGCAGCTGTTAGGAAAAATGAAGTTATGAAGTTTGCCTATAAATGGATGGACATGGAAAGGATCATGTTGAGTGACATTAGTCAGAAGGAAAGAGAGAGATATAGAATGACTGCATTTATTTACGTGACATATATTTATGTGTCACTATCACTATCACTATCACTATCTTCCCGTTCATCGTCTATTTGCTAGAGCGGGCACCAATAACATCTCCATATGTCCTGTCTCATGCTAGTAGAACCCAAAGGCATCCACTTGCTCCAGGAACATAAATAGCCTCAAACAATTATATTAGGTAATGGGAATGATGTTATATAAATGTTACTGTTATTTGGCATATCAAATATGACATGAGCAACTTGCCAGGCTTGCCGTGTGGTGGCATACTCTTGTAGTCACCTCTAAATAAAGCTTTTATTGTTGAACCGCGTGGCTGCTAAGCGGCCACATGAACCGACTGTGATAGTCTGATCTGCTGGGTGGAGTTGTGACGAGAGGGAAGTCCGGATGTGGAAATGGCGGCCCCCATGGAGTGGGGGGTTGTCTGGCTTGTTGTGAGGCTCTGCTGGGGTGGCAGGCCAGGACTAGAACCCTCCATGCCTCCCGGGAGCCTTATGAGAGGCTGGGCACAGGGAGAGCAAGTAGCAGCTCTGCCCCATATCTGAGAGTCTCTGGTTCAGCATACCTGGGCCGGATTGAAAAAAAAAACTGCTGCAGGGTGGGTGTCAATGATATATATATATATATATATATATATATATATATATGTGTGTGTGTGTGTGTGTGTGTGTGTGTGTGTGTGTGTGTGTGTATACATATTATGATACCAAAATTCAATATCAGGAGAAACGTGGATCAGGAGGTCTTACCAAAAGTGGAAATTACCACAAACCTGTGAGAGTCAGAGTTTAGGTAAGACAGAGAAGGGAACATGTGTGAATAAATGCCACAAGGGCTGGCCTCTAAAGGTATGTATTGCAATCCGCAATATGTAAGAGAAGGAAAAGTGAGAGAGGGAGAGAAAGAGATAAAGAACCTGCCGTGGAGGCAGGCTATGGGAGGGGGAGGGAATTGGGGACATTGGTGGTGGGAAATGGGCACTGGTGGAGGGTGGGGTGCTGGAACACTGTGTGACCGAAACCTCCAAACATGAAAAAACGTTGTAATTGTATGTCTCACAGTGGTATAATAAAATATTTTTAAAAAATAATTTTGAAAAGAAAATAAATAGCAATGAGGCTAAATATTGTCTTGGATAAGCTAGAAAAGAGAGAGCAGATAAATTTGGTAAGACAATTGACACAAAACACATATATACTTTGAATTTTTCCTCTTGACATAAATTCTCTATTGGAAGGTTATGAGCAGAAAGAGAATAAATTATGCCTAAGTGAAGAAGTTAGCTTTATAAAAAAATCCATGAAATTTTACATCTGTTACATAATTTTTTAGAGGACTTTACTGAACCAAAGGTCACAGCTCATTTGAATGTGGTTGAGGTTGATAAAATTAGAAGCAAGCTAACAAATAAACTTTTGAACATCATGGTAACAAAATCACAGGTCCTTACACAAATGTTACTCAACTCACCAATTAAAAACTGACCCTCGGGCCAGAGCAATAGTGCAGTGGATAGGGCATTTATTTGGTTTGCTCGCAGCCAACCTCTGGGTTGATCCCAGCATCCTATATGGTCCCCTGAACACTGCCAAGAGTAATTCCTGGGTGCAGAACCAGGAATAACAGGAATAATTCAACATTGCTAAGTGTAGCCCAAAAAACAAAACAAGACAAAAAACCTGACCAGAAAGATAATTCGCTGGGCTGGACCTGTAGCTCATTACGCTGAAACACATGTTTTGCATTAAGGAGAACCAGTTTGATCCCCAGGGCCGAAAGATACCACCAAACTGCCAGGAGCAATCTATGAGCACAGCACTAGAATAGCCCCTAAAAACATCTGCATATTGTGCTTAGACATTCAAACAAAAGTCGAACAAAAAATGACTTTCACCACAGTCTGTTCACTTGCATTTCTGAGATAATCAAATCATCCTTTCCAGCATAGATTAGAAGAAATTAAAAAGGGGCTAACTGCTAGAATCAGTGATGGCAGTTATATTTGATAACTGACATTAAAGAAACAGGGTAGAAGAGGATTGAAAGCATCCACAAATTATATAATGCAGCTAATTATTTATTTGAAAGTAAAATCAATTACCTCAATAAAAAATCTCTAAGTTACTTTAATAGAAGGGAACACAAGTGGTCACACTCAGGGTTTTGCTCTTGCTCTGTGCTTAGAGGTCACTCCTGACAAAGCTCAGGAAACTGTATGTGATGTCGAGGACCGAACCCGGGTCAAGGCAATTACATTACTTAATGTGCTATTGATCCAACCCTATTAAATTATTTTAGTACTTTGCTTTCACTCTAATAATTTGCTCCTGTAACAGCCACTCACACTGCTTTTTACAAGCCAAAAGAGAACATATTATAAACGTGCCCATAAAACCTGCCTTTGTCTATTTTTCTAACCAATTTCAAATATTGCATCCTCTTATTTAATCTCTCATTAATAATATATGATTGCTCTTACACTAGACATCTAAACTATTTGCTTCCAAAGAACCTAATGAAGACTGTTGTATAGCTGCAATAGCTTCCTTATAATACTGTAATCATGTCTTCTGCCCAGAAATAACAGTTTTAAATAACGAAGTTTGAAGCCATATGTGGTCTAAGCAAATGTCTTCTTTTTAACAAGGCAGAGCTCTTGCCAACACAGTTCTCTTTTTCATTGATTTCATATCATACAAACCGATCTAAGTGAACACATTAAAATGGAAATTGCTTCAAGGCTGAATACCATACTGATATAGCAGTCATACTTTGTTGCTTCTCTGCATTAACCACTAATCCACAAGAAACTGAAAGCATGCTTAGGTCTAGCCTAAACTTGTGTTTGTACCTTGGGCTGTCAGACCCACTCCCAAGTTCCTCTGGAGAAACACACAGGAGTAGAACCAGAGCATACAAGCCTAGGCTCCTTCTGGGGCCTGTAGGATGACGCCTAAAATTAAGTGGTAATGAAACCATAATCATGCCTTTTGAATGTTATGCACACGAACTATTCCAGTAATGCTCCCAGATTAATCTACTAGAATAACTCCCCACCCATTAGGGTGTTGAAAAGAGAACTCAGTACGTTAGAGCAGATGCAGGCCTGTTGGGTTCCAGAGCTGTTGGGACATGTTCCCCCAATTATGGCCAGTGCAATATCTGAGCACAGAACCTGAGTAGTCCTTGGTAAGGTCCTGGATGTGACCCTGAAATAGCTAAAGTTTTCTATGATGGATTGCTATTTATAAAAAATAATATTTAGACTAGTAAAGTCTAAATATGAGACAACAGTTGGCTGAGATTAAGTAACTTGACCACAATCACAAAGTAGAAACAGAGCTTATATTAAAAACTTTAAATTAAAAGCCTGAATATCACAGATCTCTTTAAGCACTACAGTTGGTGTTTCATTTTCTGTTTATTAATTACTATACCTTTCAATAACATTTTACACTTTGTTTCAAGATTGTAGAGTTACTAGGATAAGGCAACAGCAGCATTTCCTAAATTATTACTCTTCCACTCTAGTTGCAAGTTTCTAAAACAACCCCAGCAATCTGTAGCCAGCTGGATGATCTTCAAAAATGTCAAGATTAAAATTTTATTTTATTGAGTCACTGTGCAATGGGTCATTACAAAACTGTTCATAATTGGGTCTCAGTCACATAGTGTTTTAATACCTATCCCTCCATCAATGCACCTTTCCCAATACCAATGTGCCCCATTCACCCTCTGCAATTTGCCTCTATGTAAAATGTACACTCCAGAAAGAGAAAGACATTTCTCTTTTTCTCTCTCCCCCACCCCACTTGCTTGCTCACATTCTGGTTCGCAATACAGATACTGAAAGGTTATCATGTATATCCCTTGACCTACTTTCAATATACTCAGTTCTAGTCTAGCATTACCATTTCCAACTATTATTGGCAAAGTGGTCTCTTCTATATCTTACCTAACCTTGGTCCCACACACACTTGTGATATACCCCAACCATTAACAAGTCCTCCTGACCTTGGATACTAGTTGTTAGTACCCCCAATGAATGCAGTCATTCTATATTCAGCAGTAAGTTTCAATGAATATTTTGGCTGTAGCTTCCTGCTTGAGACATTGTTTGCTCCTTCTCTGCTTCTGGTCAAAACATATGTTGCTCTTATTATCGTGTACCAACAACTTCTCCAGAGGAACATTCAACCCCAGCTGAATCATAGGTCTATTCCCCAAAGAAAGACCATTACCCCTTCAATACAGAGAAATAAATGTGAGCAGGAATAAGCTACAGGTATCCATCACCTTCCCTAGTACACTGAAAAATATATTTCCCTCTTGTCGGACTACGTTGGCAGAGCTGGAGTTCTATTAAGACGAATTCCCTATAACGCACATATTCAAAGAAGAGTGAGCTCACGAACATTAAAAAAGGCTTCCGGTGGGAAGATAGCTCAAAAAACTGGAGTGTACATTTTACATGCAGGAATTCTGAGTTCAACTTCTGATACCACATGGTCCCTAGACCACATCAGCTGTACCTCCTCCCCCAAAAGAAACCAAATGAACAAAAATGTTTTACTGAATCTTATCATTGCTCATGCTCTGATACAACGGCAGCTCATTTAACCAAATGTAAGGATCACAATGGTGCATGTATTGGAGCAAAGTCAACCTCAGACTCTGCCAAAGCATGGTCAATAGATGGAATTCACAAGAATGAAACTGTGAAAGCAACAGCAAGTAATGCACAACAGGTTTTGTAGTTTTTCAAAAGATTCAGTGAGCAGCGTAATAGCAATATTGCAGCATCATAAGAATTGATCTAGAGATAAAATACAGAAGGTGTTAACATTTTCTCATACGTCAAAGTCATTCCCAATGTGTTGTGCTGCTAGGTTTCCATTCACTAAATTTGTTGTCACCTACTTCTGACATCACTGTCTGTCACTGTCTTCCTGTTCATCATCGATTTGCTCGAGCGGGCACCAGTAACATCTCCATATGACCTATCTCATGCAAGTAGAGCCCAAGGGCACCTGCTTGCTCCAGGAACATAAAGAGCCTCAAACCATTCCATCCGGTCATGGGAATGAGATCTATAAGTGTTACTGGTATTTGGCATATCAAATACGACATGGGTAGCTTGCCAGGCTCTGCCGTGCGGGTAGCATACTCTTGTAGTCACCTCTAAATCCAGCATTTATTGATGGACCACACGACTGCTTGTGGCAGCGCAAGCCGGGCTGTGATAGGCTGGTCTGTTGGGTGGAGTGCTGACGATGGGGAAGTCCGGATGTGGAAAATGGAGGCCCTCATGGAGTGGCGGGTCATCTGGCTTGTTGTGAGGCTCTGGGCAGGATTAAAAAAGACTGCTTCAGGGTGGATCTCGAGCCAGGCTGTGATAGGCTGGTCTAATTCTGACATCCATTTAATAAACATTTTACTTTAGGAAATTT
Source organism: Cryptotis parvus (assembly GCA_021461705.1). Lineage (NCBI taxonomy): Eukaryota > Metazoa > Chordata > Mammalia > Eulipotyphla > Soricidae > Cryptotis > Cryptotis parvus. The sequence continues at coordinate 15,857 of JAJIBD010010827.1, read as the reverse complement.
TTTGAGTCAGTGATTTTATTTTTTTTTTATTTTTTTAATCTATTTTTTTAATTTTATTGCACCACTTTTAGGCATACAATTGCAAGATGCTCATGCTCAAGTTTTGATTCTAACACCCATCCCTCCACCCGAACCCATCTCCCATCACCAATGTCCCCACCTCTCTCCCCCTCCCACACCCCAACTACTTGGCGGGTTCTGTATATCTTTTCTCTCCTCTCTATCTCTCCTTCCCGCCTACCTTTCCTACATATCGTAGAATGCAGTACATTAAAAGACATAACTTTCCACTAGTTTGATGGACTGCGTGACTTAGGGGCCTCATGGTCAGCTTCTGGACAGTGAAAATGGCAGCTAATGTGGTGGGTGAGTCTCATCTGGCTGCTTCCGGGACCCCCCAGAGGTGATGGGCCAACACCCAAAACCCATCTGTCCTCCTGGGAGCCCCATGGTCAGCTGAGTCAGGGGAGAGGCGAGTTCCAGCTCCCCCAGCTGTGTCTGAGGCTCTGAATGCTATTGCTGGTCACCCCAGGTCAGCTCCTGGGTGGGGCTACCAGGCTCAAACAAAATGGAGAAGGGAAGAGGCAACCGCAGCTCCATCTGACGAATTCCCGGAGATTCCCACCTCTGGGAGCTGCAGGAGGAAGAGAGCAGCATGGAATGCCTTCAAAGGCATCGAAGAAATAGCCAAAAGGACAAAGAACCTCTGACTCCGGGCACATCTCTTTGACTCCACCATTCTCCCTGCATTAACATACGCCTCAGAGACCTGGGCCCTACGAAAGCAGGATGAGAATGCTATTTGGGTCTCCCAGAGAGGAATCGAAAGAGCTATGCTTGGCATATCACGCCTCACTCAAGTGAGTGAAGGAATCCAGAGTTCTGACCTCCGCTGCTATTCCAGAATCAGGGACGCTGTCTCTTTTGCCAAGGCATCAAAAATCAGATGGGCTGGATATGTAATGCAATTTGGAGATGACCACTGGACTAGAGCCATTACGACTGGATCCCACGATGTGTCAAAAGATCACGTGGCCGCCCACCTACAAGATGGTCAGACTTCCTTGTCAAGACTCTGAAGGAATGGTTTGGGGCTCTTCATATTCCTGAATCAACCAGATGCCATTGGGCTACATTGGCAAGTGATAGGGTCAAATGGAAATGTTACTGGTGCCCGCTCAAGCAAATCGATGAATAACGGGATTCAAGTGGAGTGAAGTGATCAAGGGACCTGGCTCGAACTCGTCATGCTCTGTTAATCTGGTCTTGAGGTCAGCATCCCTCCTGGGCGGGCTCTGATGTGCTGCAGCGTCCAGACAGCAAAAATGTCGGCTAATGTGGTGGGCTAGTCTTATCTGGCTGCTTCCGGGACCAACGCCCCAGAGGTGATGGGCTCACTCCCAAAACCCATCTGTCCTCTTCGGGGCCTAATGCTCAGCTGAGCTAGGGAGAGCCAAGTTCCAGTTCCACCAGCTGCGTTTGAGGCTCTGCATGCTATGGCTGGTCGCCCCAGGGCAGCTCCTAGGTGGGGCTACCGGGCTCTAACAAAATGGAGAGAGGAAAGGGCAACCCCAGCTCCATCTTGAGTCAGTGATTTTTAAATTAAAAATTATTTTCCTACTGAAACTATGGAGATAGTAAAGAGATTAAGGTGTTTGCATGTGGCTGATCCCAATTTAATCCTTGGCACCATACATTGTCCTCCAAGTCCTGACAGTAGTGATACCCAAGCTCAGAGCCAGAAGTAAACCCTGAGCACTGTGGGAAATGCTCCAAGACCTCTCAAAAGAAAATTTATAATAAGGACTAAACACTGTGACTCAGTGGTAGAGCACCTGCATTACGTGTATAAAAATATAATCCCTCACACTTAAAAAAAAGAGAAGAAATAAAAAATTATTATAATAAGTGATAACAGGATTCTATGGCTAGCCATGAATATTAATCAATAAAACTTAATGTGCTTAGTACATTTCTAGCACATTGTAAACACTTATAATAGATTATAAGTATTATTAAATGACAAGTATACACAAAATAACCAAGTAACTTGTCACTTGTATCACTTATCTTCCCACATTCATCGATTTGCTCGAGTGGGCGTCAATAACGTCTCCATTCATTGGGAATGAGGTCCATTATTGTTACTGATTTTGGCATATCAAATACACCACAGGTAACTTGCCAGACTCTGTCGTGGCTCTGGGTTAATCCCAGGGGGTCCAGTCTTTTTCTATATCAGATCATCAACCATCCAGGGCCCACGGGACAGAGCCCTGGGTGTAGACAAGCATGTCTCCATCTGCCACCTGCAGCTGGGCACTGCAGCCACACTTGTAACACCTCAAGGGGCAGGTGACAGGAAGTAACTTTTTAAATTTAAAATAAAAGTTAAACTAGTGAGCATTTAGAAAGTCTCAGATAGGGACACTCAATGAATCACTATGAAAAATGAACCTTAGGGGCGGGGGCAGAAAGCACAGCAGGTAGGGCATTTGCCTTGCACGTGGCCAACCCGGGTTTGATTTCAGGCATCCAAGCTGGTCCTCCTGAGCACCACCAGGAATAATTCCTGAGTGCAGAGCTAGGTGTGACCCTAAAAACAAAAAAAAAAAATTTAAAAATGAGTCCTACTTGTTTTAACTTCAAATTCAAAGAAGGCATTTGATATATTTTCAATTTTCATACTGAAATATATAATATGTTCATTGTTAATAAAAGGTAACCTAAACTATACTCTCAGGATATTATACTATTCAAACTAATACTATAAATTTAATTTGTCATTCTATGTAGTTGCAAGATTGAACCAAATATTATCAAATACACCCATGAAGAACAGATAATATTTAGTTAGTTGCTTTTATTTACCAAGAATTTTATAATTTCTCTTTCCCTATACTTACAGTGGATGAAATTCCATTTTATAAATTGAGGACAGAGTACACTGCTATTACCAAAAAAAGAACTGTAATGGGGACACCACCATAATTTAATTTACATATTAATTATTTACATTCCTCTTTGCAGCCTGATTATTCCAGATCTCAGAACTGCTCTGCAGGCAAAATACCATCCAGGATTAGCCACGCACATACTCTTTGTGATGTGTGACGAGCTCTCTTTGGAAACATGCATAACTTCTCAGCAAAACTGATTTCATTTAAAATCTTATTTTAGAGGTCTATTATGGAATAATCTGATTCTAATTTTGATTTTTTTCAATTAAGTGCCATAGACATCTAACTGCCAATATTTATCTGAACACATTTGTTTTAGTGACAATTTGGGAGGGACTTTTTAAAATAATGTCTATTTAAGAATAAAATAAATGTCTGAATGCCTAAATTCTACAATGACTCTGCACCAGTCAGACTACCTCATTGGTGTCTGTGCTGCTTGGCACTCACCAAATATTGTGATACTGTCAAAAGGCAAAAGAAAAACATTGATTGGCTGAGGCTTTGCCTCATCTTTCATCCTTTGGCACCTAGTTTAGAGAATCTAATAAATGCCAGACATTGTCCTAGCAAGGCGAGAGTAAACCAAAGTCCTGTTCCTCCAGGGAGCCATACTCAGCTTGAAAAGACAGTGGCCTGGAGAGAGAATATGGGGTTAAAGTGTTTCTCTTGCAAACAACCGCCCTGGTTAACACTCCAAGCAACTCCAGTGGGTACACCCCAAACTTTTCTCTCCCTCAGAAAAAGAAAAAGACAGCAAAATAGTTAAAGATTATTATTATCAATGCCTTACAGTTGAGCAGGTTAAGGAGAAGGTGGTGATCAGAGATGGCCTGTCTGAAGAAGTGATGCTGAGAGTCGGCAAGTGCAAGGGCACAGGGGTGGATGAAACTGTCCAGTGAAAAGCAAGACTGTGATGGTCAGAGCAGAGCAAGTGGACTAGAGGGAAAGTGATGAAGGATTCTTCCTGGAAGTGGGCGAAATCCAACCCGAGGGCCCCAGAGATCATGACATTTTTTTAAATTGGGGTGCCAAGGTCCTGGGTCCAGTCTCTATCACAGTGATGCCAAAGGGGTCATCCTTTGATCATTGGGGTTTTATATAAAGTCCTCTAGATGGAATCTGATGCTTTCTCTCTCTGCACCTCTGACCCCTGGAACAGCTGTGCAGATCTAGGACCCAGAACCTGCTCCTGACTGGAAAGGAAACTCCAGATGGCCTTTGGGGTCCCAGCCTTTCCCTCACAGAAAATAATTTCAGGAGACAAGCATGAAGTATAACAGATTTTATTTGGAAGTTTTGAGAAAGAGGAGGGAAGGATAGAGAGACAGAGACAGAGACAGAGACACAAAGAGAGAGACAGAAAGAGTAATGCACTTAGAAACAACACAGACTTCAGCTGCTAAGGTGAATGCCAAGGGCTAGAGTTAGGAGCAGTTGACGGTCTTCTTTGAATTCCTTTCCTGGCCTTTGTTCCTGCTGGGGCTTCTCCTAGAAGGCCAGGTTCAGCCTTCTCTGGGTCTATGTAGATGCCAGGTAAAAGTCTGATCAGCTCTTGGTTCCCGTGATCCACAAAGTAGGACCAGGAGAGTTGGTTCTAATACTTCCAAGAAATTCCTGCCATGGGAACCTTCCCTATCTATTTGCCTGCCTCTCTGCCCAGCACCACAAAAGAGAAAAAACATAAAACAAGCAAATGAACAAACAAACAAGCTAATGTTCTTTCAGGAAGCCTCATGTGTACCCTGTAAATATTAGGGAGTCACAGCGTAATTGTACCACAGCTATGCTTCACATATGGGAGGCCCAAGTTCAGTCCCTGACATGCCCGGGCCCCTGAGCATAATTAAGTATGGTAGTGAATCAGGAGTAGGCCTGTACTACCACCAGGTGTGGCCCAAAATGAGAAATGGGGCTGGGCAAACAGTATGGTAGGTAAAGAAGTTAAGGTACTTGCCTTGCAAACTTGTGACCCAGTCTGAGCACTGGGTCTCATCTGAGCACTGTATATGGTTCCTACACACCTCCAGGAGTGGTCTCTGAGCACAGAGCCAGGATAATCCCTGAGCTCATCCCAGTGTGGTCCAAAAACTACAAAGAAAAAAGAAAAGTTGAACTTCATTACAATGCAAAAGACAAAGAATTACAGGGGATAGGAGAGCAACCAAGTATCAAGTCTGTTCCTGCCACCCAGGCCAGCGCAGCTGCTATTCCAACGTCACTGTATTGATTCTTTACTGCTTAATTTCCAAAATGAAATATTAAAATTGTTTCTGCACAAGTGTCACATTAGAACCGAAAAAGGAGCGATTTCTCTGGAGTGGTCCAAATTTAGCTGGAATATAATACCTCTTTCTATTATTAACTGGTTGCCAAACTGCCCATTTACAGCAGCTCTTTGTGGATGGAAGGTAGAGAAAAGCGTGAAAGGTCAGAATATTCTGAAACTCACCTACCCCCCTAGTCCCTCCCTCCTCTGCAGGCCTGCTGCCTCAGAAGCCTTCAGGAATAGAAGCTCATCTCCAGGGTCCAAAGAAAAATGCTGCCACCTAGAGGTTTCCAGAAGTATAAGGAAGCCTGTTTCTGCTAGTATTTCTGTGAGTTCTTTGATGGGGCGTGGGCGGGTGTGGGAGCATGGAAACAATTATAATGATCACTAATTCAAAGAGAATAAAAATTAACCTAACCAGGACCGGAACGATAGTGAAGAGCTTCGGGCACTTGTCTTACACTCCTCCGACCTGGGTTTGATCCCCAACATCCCATATGTCTGTCCACCAACAGGTGTGGCAAAAAAGTAAAAAGAAAAAATAATAATAGAACTAGTCTTACTTCTATGGCTTTGCTTGATCAAGTGCCTTATTAAATGGAAGTTGTTCAAGTTGTATTTTTAATTTTGAGTGAATAAGTGTATTATAGATGATGAGTATTGAAAGGTTGGCCATCTGATAGGGTGACCGACTGGGAGCCTCAGAATGTCACACCTATCAAGGAAAACTCTGAGAGACCGGACCTATGCAAAAGCAAGGGTTTTGTTTGAGCATGCTCGGGCTCAGAGCATGACCACAAAAGTCAGCAGCTGAGAGCCCCGAGCCCTTTCAGAGGGATCTTTTTAAAGATAGTTCCCACCGCTACAGAAAAGCCTGAGCATAATTATCCAATAGATTTAAAGTATCACATCAGGGTCTGCTGCGCAGGCAGCCAATCACTTTGCAACAAGTCACCAGCATGTACCAATCAGGTCACACCCAATACTTCTTTCCATATTTGGTGCGGCTAGGCATACGTGCAGAATTGCAAGTCAGGCGGGTTCCTAGGAGTGGGGGGAAGCGACCTCTACAGGACAGTTTCTCGGGTCATGCTGCTGCCTTCAGGGTAATTTTCCATGAGCAGGCCTGCCCTGGCTGGGGGGGGGGGGGGTTACTGCTCTCTTTCAGTATGTGTTTGCTTGGGGATACATACTCTCCATATCAGTTAATATAGTACTTTGGGTGGTGTGACACAACCAATGGTGTTTATGGGCCACACCTGACTCTATTCTCAGAGGTCACACCTGGCAGTGCTCTGGGGACCATTGAACCATTGATGAGATGGCAGTTGCATGCAAGGCCAAGTGCTTTGACCTTGGTGCTCTCCCGCCAAGCCAGCCCTGGTGCAGTTTCAAGTGGTAAGTCCTCATGATTATTTACCTATTCAACATTTTTGTTTCTTTAAAAGTAGTTATATTCTAATAAGAAGACACCTAGATTTTCCAATTCATTGCTATGGAGTTAAACATAATGTTCCACAAAACTTTCTTTTCTCTAATATGCCCATGGATTCATGCAATTTTTCATCAATATATTATCATTTTGGTTCCTCCTTTTTATTGTTCTACATTGTGTAAAAAATGGTTCAGGAGGACATCGTGAATGATAATTATAAAATAGACTAAAAGACAGAAGCTCTGGGGAAATCATTTGGGAGAAAACGATATAATCTCCAGTTAATAGTGATGAGTCTGAACTAGAGAGATTGATTGATAGTGTCCTGCAAAGAAAATGTCCACTGCCATGTGTTATGGAAAGAAAAGAAAGATTCGCATGATTGAATTTGCATGTTATTCTTGCAGGCAAACCAAGCTAATTCCTAACTAAAGAAACAGAAAAGGGCCAGAGAGAGGACAACTGTTCATCTCCAGCACCAAATATGGTCCCCAAAAATTCGTCCAGGAGTGATCTCTGAGAAAAATCAGGATTAAGCCCCTCAGCACTGCTGGGAGTGGACTGAAAAAAAATCAACAAAAATAAGGAAAGATGGCTATTTTTGCTGATCAAATTAGTAAAAGATAGTGTAAGACTGCTAATTGCCAGAATCTGTGTGATTATGAAGAAATGGGCATTTGGGACACACTTAGGGAAGATAAATAAGATTTTACATCCTCTGCCAGGCAAAACAATGTCCATTCAACTTTCCTGCCACGGGCACCATTTCTTCTTCTCTTTGATTCCTTGACTTCTGTTTGAACCTTCATACCTCACCTTTTTTTCTTTCTTTCATTGTTTATTTGGGTCCAGCAATGCTCAAGAATTACTCCTGACTCTGCACTCAGAAAAATGATGGTGCTTGGAGGACCATATGGAATGCCGGGATCAAACCTGAATCAGCCACATGCAAGGTAAATACCCTACCAGCTATACTGTTGTTCCGCCCCCATATCTCTCTTTATTAAGAGATATTTCTCTGAGCTCATTTTTCCCTCAGAAAAAAAGCACATTTTTGCAATTTTTTTCTTAGTGCATCTGTGCTATCCATTGGCCACCTCCAGAATGCTGGACCCTTTGGCCATCACTCTGAGGTCTCCTCCTCTCCCTGCCCACTCCCTCAAATCACAAATCTATTGAGTATCTCAGTGTTGTTTCCACGGGGATTATTGTCTAAGCCCTTACTTTTACCTTTATACTCCTCAAATGCTGGGATCATCCTGGTATTTGTCTTTTTTCTTCCTGGCTCATTTCACCTACAATTATTCCCTCCAGTCCCATTAAAGTTGCAGTGAACTTCATGATTTCATGTTTTATCATTGTTGAGTAGTATCCCATTGTGTGTCTATCCCACATATCTTTATCCACTCATTTGTTGTTGGGCACTTGACCTGCCTTCAGACTGTGGCTATTGTAAATAATGCTGCTGTGTACATAAGTCTTGCAATCCCACTCCTGAGCATCTACTCCCAAAACACACAGAAGGCCTTTTTTTCTACTATGCCCCAACTCATTTTTATGAAGAAATATTGCTAGGATTTTTGGAAATAAATATAGCATTACTTGTGAATCCCTGTTTCCCTGGTATTTAAGTCATTGGATATAAATTAGTTCTCATGTTTTTAGGGAGCTACATTACTTCTGAGAGAAGTAGAGTATCTTTTCATGTGAAAAGTTAAATTTACAACATTGCACACTGCACTCATTAATATAGATCAAAGCACACCAGGGATTCACTCTCCTTTCCTTTTTTTTCACATATGGCTACAACTGCAATATCTTTTCTTGAGCAAAGAAGTATTGTACCTTTGGGATATTTAAATCCTTGATTAATAATCATAAGAAACTTAAGTGAAAATTGCATAGTGCACTCCATTTTGTTTCTTTCAGACCTCCTGGTTCACATACCCTTGGCCTAATATTATTACATGCAAAAACTCTGTAAAGTTAACTTTCCTTTTACCCAAACATATTAAAGCACTATGAGTTACAAAATTATTCACAGTTTAGTTTTTGGCATACAATGTTCCATCACTAAGCCCACAACCAGTGCGAACTTCCATCCACCAATGTTCCCAGGTCTCCCCTACACCCTTACCCAAACCCAGCCCCAACTGTCTTAACAGGTTGTTAAAGTTTGGTTATCCACCATTCACAATGAGCCTCATGAAGAAAGTAATCAGTTGAAAAATTCAGGTATGTGGGATTTGTTACTAAAATCTCCAAACTTTCACAGAGTTGGGAATGGCCTAACTCCCCAATCTCTCTGCTCTTCCTGAAGCTATGGGAGTCACACCCATGAACCACCTCCAGCACCATGTAAGGCCTTGCACAGCCATGACCAGAGACTCATAAATAAACCTAGAGAGAGATCAACATGATGCAAAGATGTTCTCAGACATTTCTCAAGGCTGAGTCATCCTGGAATCCTCCGGGTGAGCCCACCATCTGCCCAAACAGAGGCCAGTCAGCTGAAACTATCCACACTCCATAAAACCCTCCATGCTCCCATCAATGCTTGCAATGAGACTTATCCAGAAAGCAGTCTGTTAAAAAACTCAGATACTCAGGATTTGTGACTGAAATTTCCAGGTTTCACCAAGTTGGGGATGGTCTACCTCCTCACCTCCCATCTCCCTGAGCTTCCAGAAGCCATGGAAGTCACACACATACCCCAAAGACCACCCAGTTGAAAATTCAACTTCTCTCCCCTCCCCCCATCTCCCTGTTCTTCCAGAAGACCTGGAAGTTGTGCCCTTCAGGAGTCAAGTAGTCTCATCCACTGGCTATGATCCAGAGACTTATATATTAATCTCGAAAGAGATCAATAAATGACAGATGCTCCCGGTCCTCCATGTGCCATGCTGAGTCAACTGGGGCACCCCAGAAGGTGGTGCATGAGATACCAGCCCATCCCAACAGAGCTCCAGCAGCTGAAAATCTCCACACTCCACAATCGCTGCCATGTGCAAGGCCAGATTCCACTGCACAAACAAACTTCATCCAGAAACTAAGTCACTGAAAAACTCAGGTATGTGTATTTTATGGCTAAAATCTCCAGACATTCATGGAGTCAGGGATAGATTCCCTTCCTCTGTTTTCCTGTTCTTCCAGAAGGCCAAACATGCCCCTTCCCCAAAGTCACTACCCAGTTATTTGTTAAAAAATTTAACTTAACTCCAACTTTATCACACATTTAAAACTTTGGGAATTTCTGGAGCAACATCTCAAACTCTACAGTACTGATATACCAAGTAGCATACCACATTTAATGGAGGTAAATTATAAGGCAACCAATTACAAAATATATACTCATAATGCCTATTCTGTAACAACACATCAGTAATTTTTATACAAGGACTTAATGGCTTAATGGCTTATGGTGAGACTGAATAATCTTAACTAAATTTCTTTCTTAAAATGTCTTGATTTGTTTTTAGAAAATTATCTATAATAAGCAACAGGGGGCCCAGTCTTTTCTATGTCAGACCATCAACCATCCAGGGCCCCACGGGCAGAGCCCTCGGTATAGACACTTCTGTCTCCTCTCTGCCACCTGCAGATGCAGCTGGGTACACAGCCACACCTGCAACATCTGGAGGGGCAGGGTTTTATTATTTGAACCCATTATAAACATCAGATAACCACATAACTGGTGGTCATTTTCTGGGTGCTATTCAGTTCAAATTGTCAGTCATTGTCCTTGTGTCATGCTGCCTTGAAAATTTCAGCGCTTTATTAAGTTACGACATCAAGTTGTATAAATTCCAGCCTTTGTTCTGTGTTTCAAAGTCCTTTTACCTATTTTGTGTATCTTGATTTTTCATGTAATTTTAAACTTAGTTTGTTAATTTCTACAAAATAACTGCAGCATATTTGGTTAACATTGCTTTGTAACTAAAGATTGCTTTGTATCTAAAGAGGGGCCGCCATTTTCCACATCCGGACTTCCCTCTCGTCAGAACTCCACCCAGCAGAAGAGCTTATTACAGCCCACTCTCGCGGCCATTTGCAGCCGTGCAGTTCATCAATAAATGCTGGATTTAAAGAGGGAGAGAGATGCAGAGACAGAGAGAGAGAGAGAGAGAGAGGAAAATGGTGTACCTGCAATTAAGGCAGCCTGAGGGTGGGCGGGAGGGGGTGGGGGTACATTGGTGGTGGAAATGGGGCACTGGTGGAGGGATGGGTGCTGGTATACTGTATTACCAAGAACCAATTATGAACAACTTTGCAATTGTATGTTTCACGGTGCTATAATAAAAAAAATTTTAAAAAATGCTGGATTTAGAGGTGACTACAAGAGTATGCCACCCCGACGGCAGAGCCTGGCAAGCCTCCCATGTTGTATTTGATATGCCAAATACCAGTAACTATTATAGACCTCATTCTCATGACCTGATGTAATTGTCTGAGGCTCTGTATGTTCCTGGAGCAAGCAGATGCCCTTGGGCTCTACTAGCATGAGACAGGACATATGGAGATGTTACTGGTGCCCGCTCGAGCAAATCGATGATGAGCAGGAAGAGAGTGATACAGTGATACAGTGATAAAATAAATTATTGAGGGTCTCCTCTAGGGGCAGGCTTAAGTAGTGGTTGGGAAAATTGAAAATAACGGTGGTGAGAAGTTGCAATGGTGGTAGGATTGGGCTTAAATATTGAATGACTGTAACAATGTGAACAACTTCACTCTTTCCTTCTCCCTATACTCTGGCACCATGGGGATCTAGGAACCCCTCTTTATTTTTTTTGTTTCTTTTTTTTGTTTCTTTTTAAGTATTTTATTATACCACCGTGAGATACTCAATCACAAAGATACATAATTAAAAAGTTCATACCTGGGTTTTGGTCATACAGTGTTCCAGCACCCATTCCTCCACCAGTGCCCATTTCCCACCACCAACTACCCGGTTCCCTCCTCCCTCCCCAGCCCACCTCCATGGCAGGTTCCCCATTTCTTTCCTTCTCTCTCTCTCCCTTCCTTCCTCTCCAGACTATGGACTACAGAACATACATTAAAGTAGGAACCCTCTTTTAAACCATTGCATTTCCTCATCCAGTTAGTCTAAATATCACATGTAAGAGTTACAATCTATGCTTGTCCTTTTTCTAGCTTACTTCATTTAACATAATGTCTTCAAGTTCCATCCTGTTACAGCTATGTAGTATTCCATTGATCATGAAGATGTGGTACATCTTCATGATCCACTGATCTGTTGTTGGATATCTAGATTGATTCCAAATCTAGTCACTGCATTGTGTTGCAATGAATAAGGGTGTGTACGTATCCCATCACCAATCCCAAAGTCTTTCTGTCTGTTTGAATAAATAGTTTTTTTGGATGTCTGTAGATATCAAAAATTGGAATTACTAAGTCTATAGTAACTCAGTTTATGAGAGCTCTTCATATAGTTTCCCATATAGCAATATAAATGATGCGTGAATATTCACAATAACAATGTGAATGTGACAACATTCACTCCAGCAGAGAATAAGAGTTCCTTTCTTTATTATCTAGGATACATAAAGTACTCACAAAGATCAACCACAAAAAAATCCAAAAACTCCATTAAAAAAGAACGGGGCGAAGAAACGGACAGGGACTTTTCTGAGGAAGACCAACTTCTTTTTTAAAAGCATTCTTTATCTAATTATTTACTTCCTTATTGAATTTCTTCCCCCTTCCTTTCACTGTTGCTAGCATTGTTGCCCCAAGCACAGTTCACATGTGGATCTCACAGCGGTGCTTGCACATTTCTAGCTTGGTGCTCCCAGGGAACTGCATGTCAGGCGGAGGTACTGGACACTCGGCTTCATGCTCAGGAGGTGGCATTCTTCACTGCTCTTACATGCACGAACTCTCTAGGACTTGCACCTTCATTGGGGAACACAAGTACATCAGTGCTGGTACTTGGTGCTCTCTGGGTGTCATACCCCTTTCTATGGTACACACACATTCCTGACTGCAGTGTGGCCAGAAATCACTGTGGCTCCTGGGCTCACAGACAGCTACTCCGGGATTTGAACTCATGACCAAATGCTTGCCATGCAGGCATTTCAACCACTGGGCATTTCTTTCTGGCCCAGAAATGAACTCTTCTCTAGCAACACAAATAGTAGTAAGGAATTTGAAGTTATCACAAAAGAACAACATAAAGAAAATTGTGAATATTTGTGTCAATGTTCATTTACCTAAAACTAAATTACAGCCTTGGGAATTGTCTTGTCAAATTATATCTTTGCCAGAAATCTTAAAGAAAATCTTAATCTAGAAATATGTGGTTGGTTGTTTTGTTGTAACAAGCAATATGAAGTAAATTTGTTGTTTGCCTACTAAGTTGTGGAGGAGAGGTTGTTGAGAGGGAAACTGAGGACATTAGTGGGATTGATGTTTGGAATGTTATATACCTGAAGCAACTGTATTATGAAAAATGTTGTAAATCACAGCACTATAAAAATTAATTGATAAAATATATTTTAAAGAAAAAGAATTTTAAGTTATTAAACACATCTGAGAATACCTCTTACTATTTTCTCTTGTATCTTTTCTCCATTTCATCATTATTGGTACATTGTTCTGGTTTATTTATTTATTTTTATTGAGTCACCATGAGATAGACTATTACAAAGCTGTTCATGATTGGGTTTTAGTCATACACTGTTCCTACATACATCCCTCCACCAGGGCACATTAACCAGGACCAATGTCCCCATCCCAGTTTCCCTCACGCCACCCCATAAACTGCCTCTATAGCAACATTTTTTTCTTCTCTCTCTCTCTCTCTCTCTCTCTCTCTCTCTCCTCTCTCTCTCCATCTCTCCTTCCTTCTCTCCAAAATCTCTCTCTCCTGGCTTTTCAGTGACCTGTCACTCTGTATATAAGTGCTATTATCCTAGCAGAGGTCTTTTAACAAGGAGCGCTTGAACTTGAAATTATGAAATATAAAGTATAAAATTGAAATTACTAAATAAACTTTATATGTATAGTTACTGAAATGATTAATTTCAATATCAAATTTGCTAAGTCAGGGCCAGAGCTTTAGTACAGCAGGCAGGGCATTTGCCTAGTACATGGCCAACCCGTGTTTGATCCCCAGCATCCCATATGGTCCCCATGCACTTTCAAGAGTAATTCCTGAGTGCAGATCCAAGAGTGACCCCTGAACATCACTGGGTATAAACCAAAAAAAGAAACAATTACATAGATAGATTATATAGATAGATTATAGAGAGATAGAGAGATAGAAAGAAAGAAAGAGAGCTGACTATGGAGCCCCGAGGAGGGCAGATGGGTTTTGGGGGAGGGGCCCGTCGCCTCTGGGGGTCCCGGAAGCAGCCGGATGAGACTCGCCCATCACACTAGCCACCATTTTCACTGTCCGGACGCCTGGGAAACTGCCTCACGACCAGATTAACAGAGCAAAACCAGTTCGAGCCCAGGTAGGCAACTCCCAGAAGCGGGAATCACTGGGAATTCGTCAGATGGACTTGGGGTAGCCTTTTCCCCCCCTCCATTTTGTCGAGTCTGGTGGCCCCCACCCAGGAGCTGCCCGGGGGGCCAGCATGCAGAGTCTCACAAGCGGCTGGGGAGGCTGGAACTCGGCTCGGTGCCGGGCCCAGCTGACTATGGAGCCCCCGAGGAGGGCAGAAGGGTTTTGGGAGGGGCCCGTCGCCTCTGGGGGTCCCAAAGCAGCCGGATGAGACTCGCCCATCACACTAGCCACTATTTTCACTGTCCGACGCTGGGAAACTGCCTCACGACCAGATTAACAGAGCAAAACCAGTTCGAGCCAGGTAGGCAGCTCCCAGAAGCGGGAATCACTGGGAATTCGTCAGATGGACTCGGGTCGCCCTTTCTCCCCCTCCATTTTGTCGAGCCTGGTGGCCCCACACAGGAGCTGCCCGGAGGGCCAGCATGCAGAGTCTCACAAGCGGCTGGGGAGGCTGGAACTCGGCTCGCGCCGGGCCCAGCTGACTATTGAGCCCCGAAGAGGGCAGATGGGTTTTGGGGAGTGGGCCCGTCGCCTCTGGGGTTCCCGGAAGCAGCCGGATGAGACTCCGCCCATCACACTAGCCACCATTTTCGCTGTCCGGATGCTGGGAAACTGCCTCACGACTAGATTAACAGAGCAAAACCAGTTCGAGCCCAGGTCGCGCGCCGCCTGCGCCGCTGGTCCTCTAAAATAGTGAAACAGTAATGTCTTTTAATGCACTGCATTCCACGAAAAGCAGGAACGTTTGTTGGGAAGGAGATATAAAGAGGAAAGTAATGACATACAGAATCCGACAAGTAGTTGAGGTGTGGGAGGGGAGGGAGGTGGGGACATTGGTGATGGGAGATGGGTTTGGGTGGAGGGATGCGTGTTCGAACACTGTAGAACCAAAACTCTACATGAGCATCTTTCAATTGTATGTCTAAAATGGTGTAATAATATTTATGGGGAAAATAATAAAATTAAATTTAAAAAAAAGAAAGAAAAGAAAAAGAAAAGAAAGAAAGAAAGAAAGAAAGAAAGAAAGAAAGAAAGAAAGAAAGAAAGAAAGAAAGAAAAGAAAGAAAGAAAAGAAAGAAAGAAAGAAAGAAAGAAAGAAAGAAAGAAAGAAAGAAAGAGAAAGAAAGAAAGAAAGAAAGAAAGAAAGAAAGAAAGAAAGAAAAGAAAAGAAAAAGAAAGAAAGAAAGAAAGAAAAGAAAGAAAGAAAAGGGCAGATTTGCTAAAACCACTGTATCAGTTTTTGGTAAAATATCAATATAGAGATATAGAGATTACTTAAAGGTTTTAAGGTGTGATTAATATTCAGATTAGTAGACTTCAAGTAAAACAAATTACATATGCACTATCCTACCCCCCAGTCCCCACCCCCACATAACGGTCTGCATCCAAATTGTTGAAGGCCTTGAGATAAATAACTGAGTCCTCCCCAAGAAGGAATTCTACCAGCTCCCCTTTTTCAGACATGAAACAGTAACATCAACTTTTCCCTCAGCCTGCAGCCTGCCTGCAGATTCCTGACCTTACGACACCCGGCATTGCACAAAACAAGTCCTTAAAATAAATCTCTCCCTTTTATATACATAAATATATACAACACCCTTAAGCTGGAAAATAAAGTTGACAAGCAGAAGTTAATTGTTATTTTAATGTCTTTAAAGCCTT